>LUCM01009238.1:96677-110148 GCA_008360955.1 Fasciolopsis buskii
TTTCTTGGCCATTTGTTGTCAGCTACATTTCGCATCCACTTTGCCTGACGTTCCGCCTGGGTTTCACCACTTCCATCCAATTACCGCATTAGCTTTGCTTGTCGTCTCTTCAACTTAACGTTTCCGTCCATTACGAAACGCCCTTGACGTTTGATGTCTCTAGCCATATATCAATATCCACCGTTGGGCTTCGTCCATTTTGCGCGCCAGCAATGAGCATATTTAGTGCAATTAATCACGAAATGGCCCGTAGTCCGCTGCTTGCAAATAGTCTCAGGAAACGCTTTTTCTGTCTTGAAAACTGAGTTCTCTGTTTTTTGCTTTTCACTAGCATACTTGAACTTTCCCTATTGCTTTCCATTATTTCATTTCACCTTCCAGTGAGCTTCTGCAATAACTCACTATTGCTTCCACCCGCTTATCCCATTTGACTCCTATCATCTACATTTCCTGTGCATCATCCTTGTAAAACTTTGATCTTGCCTTGCGCATGCCTCTCGCAACTCGAGAAATATACAGTATTATTATTATTTACTTAGGCCCTCGTCAAACATCCAATGGCCTCAAAACCAAACTACATATCATTGGTCCACGCCCCGGCGCTAGAAGACTGCAGGGCCTCTCCCAAGCCCAACCGTCCCACAAACATCCGTGGATTATACATTCCAGTTCTCGGACGCGCAACCAGTGAGTGGAAAACAATATGCATTTCTAGTTACCGTTTACTCAAGCAAACCGTGTTTATTATTCTGCATGGATGTCAGCCGCAGCTTTTAACTTGTCGACTTGGACGCCTAGCCAGAAAACACACCGACACCTTTTGGTAGGCCATGGTGCAGTACCTGTGCATTCATGAATATAGAGGCCCTTAACACTCAAATGTCCATCACGTATTTTTATCGCTTAACGAGATATTTCTCCAGCAGTCCGAGAGACTTGCTTAGTTGCGTGGTCAAGCGTCACCAATAGCTTTCCACAAATCAGCTGGTCGTATGGTTCAACGATGGAAGCAAAAATCAAACACCTAAAATTGTGCATGTTTTCCATGATAATGATAATGATAACGTATATTTCTTGATTTGCGAGATGCATGCGCAAGGAAAGATCAATTTTTTACATAGATGATGCACAGGAAATACGGACAATACCAATCGAAGTGACAGGGGGTGAGAGCGACCTCTAGTAGTTTGGAAGGTTTGTTTGTTTTGCATATTTCTTGACATTCAAGAGTCATGCGCCAGATAAGATCGAAATTAGGCCAAGAAGGCACAGTGAAGACACGGAAAACGAAAACCAAACATACAATGCAATATGGTTTCGCTCACAAGATCATACCAGGCAATGTGGTTTCCCGAACACGGGGCCTCACCTCAAAGCTAGGTAATGGTTTGCAAAGATTTTTCTGCGGCTGATTTCCAGTCCTGCACTGCGAGTTATATTGTTTGAATGCAGCAAAGGTGCGTGTCGCGGGCGCAAAATATGGCTGGAGGGCAATGGCTGTCGCTGCATGTTGGCCGGGGTACTCGATAATCAAGATAGTTATATGGTGAATAGGATGATCAGTATGGATGCGATAACGGAATGGAGATGAGCGAAAACTAGACTGGATATCAAAAAAGGCGGTATAAAACTCGAAAATTCTGGAGGCACAGACCTTAGGCAAGGAGAGCGGTGACAATGGATGGGAATTGTGCGATCTTAATACTAATACATGAGGTTTGTTTCGAGCAATTTTGAGTTCATAAATTTCGGCTTGGTCTAGACATGAAGGGGGCGTTGGAAAAGAAAAAGGAGAACGACATGAGGCATCGTCTCATGGACTCATGTGGAGAACTTTTACCAAAAGTGTCAGTCTATTGCCAAATTCTGCAGGCCGGAATTGACGTCGATGAAATACGGCGGTCCTCAGCTGTTTTCGAATGTCAAGATGCATTGTAAACGTCAGTTTATATCAGATGCCAATACAAATGCTGACCGCTCATGAGTCCGTTTTGTATGGATTTGTTGGAAGAATTTCGGGAATGAGCAAGAGGAAGCCAGTACAAAGTGGTGCACGTGAAATAATGAGCTGGAGTGCTGTTTATCACAACAGTGCTGGTGGGTAGGGCTGACCGAGTGCTGGCCACCCAACCTGAAAAGCACCATTAGAGAGTGAACGCAGGTGTAATCCGCCAACCTAGTTGCCCTTGAACACCTCTGCAGTCGAGCTGCACGCCCGATGTGCGCCGGCCAAAGCGGTGGATATGACCGCGCCCCGCACTATTGTGGTAACGCCGGCGTACTCGTGGTGTGGTGGAAGGAATTTGAGCATGGTATGGTAAGGGATACATCGTCTTTCCAGGATCGGATAATCGCCAGAGCATTGGGGAATTGTTTCTATCTACAAGGCCTGGAAGAGAGAAAAACGACGGACAGCAGTCTGGTCTAGCTGCCAGCTGCAGATTAAGAATCGATCAATCTTACAAGCAGCTCAGAGAAGGAAGTTACTAGGGCGCATAGTGCAATTCAAAATATACGGACGGTGACTGAGAAATCTGGGTTTTCTTTTTTATAGACGTAAACATATATATATATTTAAATAGGCGGGCTGGCTAGTCTAATGTGTGGATCGTCTGCGCTATGAGTTAACAGAATGAACCGGTATTTGGTGGGATCCTCTACTTTGTGAGTAAGGAGAATGAGCCGGTATGTAATAGGACGGACAGGGAGTCACTGCTGCTGATATAAAAAATGATCGAACTACAAAGATAGATGCACTAGGGATTGACTAACTTCCACTTGGTAATCAAGGATTATATGTCGCTCTAGGGGGCCATGCCTTTCGAAACAAGAAATGGTCAGGAGCCAGTGGTTATGGTTGATGTGAACGGCCACTATGGGAAGAGATGATACCACATAGGACTCCATATTCGCGGCAATAGTTTGAAGTCTGAATTAGCCAAAATGGATAGATATCGATGGGGCGTGATAAAGAAAGAATCCAAGACATTTGCCTTATTTCGTCTGGAGGGTATCGTTTGGGTTCGTCTCAAGCAAGGTGATTTCTACAGGCCAGTCATTTGCGTGAAGAGAAGAGTTAATGGAAGGTAAGGGTGCGGGTGATAGCGAATGTTTTTGTTTTGTTTTTTTGAAGACGGTTGCAGGTTATGATTGCCACACCGTGTTGGCGACGGTGTCGGGATTAGTAAGGTGAGTGGGTTGGAGAGTGCTGTGGGTGAGATGCCCTATGCGCTGCTATAATGATAAGGTTTATGGATAGGAAGTCAGACTATCTAGCGATAGGTACCATTTTTCAGGCAGAGAAACGGTGAGAAGCATCTGACGTGGAACTGCACGTAACAAAGTAGCATGCGCTGGTGTCGGAGCTCTGTTTGAAGTGGAAGGGACTAGGTTGATTCCTAATGACATTAGTAAAGAGATTTGCTTTCCTTTCCGCAATGAACGAAAAGGTGACATCAATGCGTTTTTTAGAAGCTCAATCCAGTTTCATACACTCGTTCATGAAGTAAGTATGGATGGTATAGATTAATGGGAAGGAGTACAGTAACTACTTTACGTACTTCGTTTTTAAATGCAATAGATAATGGTGACAAAATGCGCAGCTGATGGGGGGGGTTTATTCCATAATGACGAAAATCTAACAATAAAGAAGTTGGTTCTGACGGAAGTCCCTGGAATAGAGAGAATTATAATAGGATCCGCATTTCATAAGGAGTATGGCAGTGAGTTTCTAACACGCGGTGCTGAGACGCATCTGTCCCCTGTGATAATATTGTTAAATAGTATCAAGTTTAATCTTATGCGTCGGAGCCACAAAGGATCTAATTTCAGCGAATCACAGCGTTCCCTGTAATTTAGGCTTGTAGAGTAGCCAATTAACTTCTTGGTGAATGCACGTTGGACGTTTCCAATCGCAACTCTGTCACACTGCCTCATGTCAGAGCAGACTAGAGAGCAATACTGTAGAATGGGTCTGACGTGGGTCTTGAAAAGGTATAGTTTGCCTTCGTTCAACTTCAGAGTTCGGTGTGACAGCCCCACTAATTCATTTGCTTTCGCCACCTGTACGAGAGCATGCTCCGAGAAGTTTAGGGTGCAGGAATAATTCAGGCCTAGGTCCCGAACTTGGCAACTAACGGGGATGGATTGGGTTCCAGGCTTCTTATAAGTCACGTTTTGAGCTTAGAGTTCAGATACACCAAAAATGCGTATCCAAAGCGCAAATTTCGGTTGGACCACAGCGATACCTATCCAGATATGGCGGAAGTGTTCGGAATTTCACAAGTTTATAATAAATGTTTATTCCTCATATCTTTAGAGTTCGTTTTATCACCAGTGTTTCTATCTTTCTCCATATCCCAAAACTGTTTTGTCGGTCCCCTTTATTTTTCATCGCAACATGCATCTGATCCTTAATGGTCCTCACCGTATTCCTCCCAAATCTGGTGTCTTTTGTTCAACTACCTTGTGTTTTCTGGATGTTCATGACCGTTGGAAACGATTTATGAGGCAGCCCCTTCGTCATGAATACTCTTGGATCGGCTCCATCAATCAGTTAAGTCGTCCAGTTCCCTTTGTGCATTTTAGTCCAGCCTCTAACACATCAATGCCGCAAGCTGGTTCAACCATGGTTCTTCCTAGCCAAAGCTCTCCGTTTGCTCAAGCCATCGAGGTTAACATATTTTGCCCCAGGCCATTAAGCACTGACGCTAATAAACAAACAGCACTAGCGTATGCTGTCGTCTTGATGGTTTTGGACTTCTTCGGTTTTCCAATGTTCAACAGTTCTCGTTCAAACGTACGCAAAGTGAACCCATGGTTTCACTCTTGAAGCACCCTTTCTAATGTTTCTTTATTCCTCCAACTTTTGTCCCTAAAGTTCATTTATGCTTTGCGGTTAAATTTCCATCGTGCCTCGGGGCACGATTCTGGTGAAATGACATATATAAGTATTTTCACTAGTAATAAGCAATCAAGGACTGGCTGATCCACGCATTTCACTCGCACTAGGCAGCTATACATTCTATTCAACAGATTTCCTGGTCCTCCTGTGTATTTTATGATAGCCGCCTGCATCCTGAAGCGCTATTGAGAAACTCACTATTGTCTCTTCCACCTGTCGCCTAACTGCTTGTGCATCTTCATTTCCCTGCTCACTTTTCATGTCCTGTTTGCTTACTAGAAAACTAACCGGGAAAATATCCGGACTGCTTCCATCTTTGGTTCTTAATTCACGCCCTCCATTGACCGAATTCTTTTACTCAGAAAACAATATACAAATACAACACATATTGGGTCGCCGAAAACTCCCACCTAGTCCGTATCTGATCTCTTCGGCTTCCCCGGGAGTCTGTGAGAAGGACTGGGGCTCAAGTTTAGCATCCCAACTACCTAAACTCTATCATTGATAGCTACGGGCAAACTTTATTTCGACGAATGTTTGTGTCCGCGCTAGCGTGATAATCGCGCTGCATGCGTGGTTCCCATATGTAACGTCCTGGAATATGTTGTTTCCGTGGATGCGTTGGACAGTTCTTCGCCGTTGGCCTTTGGGTCCAGGACGAACATCTGGAACGCCACCGCGCATTTTTGCCGCAGTTGAGGACATTGTCATGTCCTTCAGAGCGGATCCTCCCAGTTGGTAGAATAATAAATATTTTAAATGTGAGCCACGCTAATTCACTGAACGACGTGACCGCATGCAGCATCTGAATCAAACGCGCGCTTGGCTAAATGAGCACATTGTAAAGTCCAAAGCAAATGGCTAGTGCAGAGTCCCAGTTGCGAATGCGGGGAGTTCCTTGACAAACGCGATAAAAGCCTGCAAAAGACACTGACATTGGACGCACTTTATTCTTTATTTGATGCATTTACGATTTCCTCTTATGTTCTTGTGCTACCTGGTTCCGTGTATTTCTGGGGCGATTGGTGCAGCCAAGAGTAAGAGTGATCTGGAGCAATTTGTATTTTCATGGTCCGGCTTAGTTTTACGGCCCACGTGAGTCGACCTTAGATGTGCATAAAATTTTTCTTGTTTGTCCCAAACTTTCAAACACAAATCCCATCACCATTTGTTGCAATCAGAACCAGTCCGATTTTAAGGCCCTCTTCACATTTATCCAAGGGTTATTCAATTTCTTCAGCTAATCAATATCCGCAGCTGAGAAATGCATGCCTTCGGTTCAGCCGTGGATTTCGAAAGCCTATCTCCAGCGCCATCCGCCAACCCTCGATCACGCTTGCATCTAGTATCAGTTTAGGTGGTAACAAAATAGCGTCGGATCTTAGATCACATATTGCCGTCTCATGGAATTTAGCGCTTTGTCTGCTCCATTGGCCTCTTGCTGTCCCCGCAAATCACATTAACATCTTTTAAAATCCAGTGCAATTATCTCAGCCCGAGAATTCCACTAATTTATTATTCAGTTTCTTTCCATATCTCTCCTAGCACTCTCTGTCGTGATATTTTTTCTGGCTTGTTTTTCCACATCTCTCAGCTTTGAAAACAGTGAAACAGCAAGTACTTCTTTTGCTTCTACGTTATTTTCACCAACCTGACTTACCCAAAAGACGCGGCACCAGCCATAAATCCTATTAAACTGTATTTGTTTCGTTCATACGCGCACAACAACATCGATTGTACCGTTTTGTATGATGGCTATCTTTCTTCTTGCCCAACCCAGTGTCGTAAAACCTCTGACTGCGATAATAAGGTAGCCATGGCTTGTGAAGGTAAGGAAAGCAGACCATCCCCAAAGATGCAAAATTCGACAATAGGCGAAAAATTATAATTGCGCGAAGAAGCTATAGAGGGTTCCTTTAGGGGTTCAACTACTCAACTGTTAGGAAAACTGAATACAAAAAATGAAACCGAACTCTGAAGGAAATAGGACACATTCCTCAAAGGGTTTGTCGTCCACCAGCCTGTACATAACCTTACGAAAGAGAAACACCACACTCCCCGGGCTGCTTGATTTAGGGCGTATGTTTAAGGGTATATTAGCAAACTGGACACTCCACATTTATCCATGGCCTTGCGAATACATATCTCCGCCCAACCTCCCTTGTCTCCCATAAAAGCATCAGGAATAGATGCTCACGTCATACAATCTTGTTCGAAATACTTCGCACTCCCATCACATCTTTCAGGAGTGCGCATCAATATTGATTATCCCAAACCATCCAACGGCACATTTTTCTATTCAGTCCTTAATCCATTCTGTTATCCGCAAACTGTACCAGGAACAGCCCACTCCAACCTCCCCGTTAATGATTCGACGACAAATCACCATCTCCTTTTTCCCTTCTCTGGATTTCCTCCTCCTCGTCCTCCCCTCCGTGACCCTTCGGTTCTCTTTCTTACTATTAACCTTCCCGTTCGTTGCTGTATTCCTCAAGTTACAAATGGAAATCTTACCTAATGACCAAATCGCATTCGCCAGGTTATCTGAGGCCTAAGCTCCCGTCTGTCTCCAATTGGTTGTAACCCATGCGACTGAAATCTCCAAATGGCCATGCAAGCTGGCATAATCAGCACAGTATCTAAGATGAGCCTTCCTGACTGTCGAGTAAATTAAAAAGTTTGATCAATTTAAGGGACATATCTGCTCTTGGCAATGTTCAACGCTGTCCAACTCGCAGACGTGTAAGTACAATGGATATGTCTCCCGCACTTCCCATTCACTCCTACATTTCTCGGCCCTGTTGCTGATTTCTTTTTTTCACTCACCATGACTCCTCAGCTGAAACATCTTCCAGACTACCGTTTCCTCCGCATTATTCCAGACTGTCAGAACACCAAATTGACTGGCCGTAAACTCACCCGTTTGACTTTCCTCGTGATGGTGGTTCCAAATCCTTCACTGCATCAATGTGCTTGGACTCAACTAAGATTTAAGCATCGATGCCATTCAATGGTTTGCATACAAAACACTGCCCATAGTCCCTCCGGCCGTCTTGACCTCCCAGAGATTTTAGGTGCTGGAATAATATTCTCGAACGCTGGGTGCACGAGCTGGTATCAAGGCCTAGGACTGTAGGCCTGCCGGGAGACCCAGAGCATCTAAAGACAACTGTAGCCGACCGTTTCTGCGTACTCACCATCCCGCCGGTCTTATCCCAGTAGCCATCCCTTCGATAGACGTGCTCGCGGCGCCTTCACACCTGGGGGCCGCCTCCAGAATCTAATTGCCATCACGAAGGTACCTGCACACTATGAATGCAAATTGGCCCAATAATCGCGTGCATTCCCCCTGGTCGGGGAAAACGATACAACTTTCAGACCGTGGTGAAACTAAGTGATGATGTTGCCCCGCAAGATTTTCTAGTGATAACTGCTTTTCTTCATTCAGCATTGACTGCGCATCCAAAGAATCTCTGATTTTTCCTAATGCGCGACCCCTCCAAAGTAAACTTGTCACCCTCGACGATTGGTGCGAAATCACTTCTATGAAATCATTCCAATAACTTAAACGTGATTGACGGGATACACACCCTTAAACGAGATATTTCTAATTGGTTATTTCTCATTTCTAACCAGCTGAACTGATCGGCGTGGAGGTGGTTGTCAAGAGTGAATTCTCCCTTTGCCCGTTCCGACATCAAATGTTGGACATTTTGCCCAAAATTGTGTGGCTCTCTGTCCGTATGCAAAAATCTCTGGCGCACCTTGAATGTTTGCCAGCATTCCTCAACTCCTCAAGGCGTTTGAGTAAATTGCATCCATCAACAGAGAGGTGAAACTTAAAGTCGGGGACTTTGATGCGCCTAAAATCTGCTGGTCCACCAAGACTACTCCTTCGACGTTCATTAACTTCATTCCTGAAACACACGTTGGAGGTTGAACGTAGCATACGGCAAACCCAAACACAGGAAAAAATAATCTTGCTCTTGTATTCACCCATGGTATCCCTAATTTTGAGATCTCCGTGTTAGACAGCTTTCTGGCTGGTGACCACAAGATGGTCTCCTGCTTTCTTCATATTCTTCCCAGTTCCCGGTCATCTGCGACCACTAAGCAGTCCGCCAGCGTACAACTTAACACTCTGGGCTGGTTTGAATGTTGCTCTCCGGAGCCTTGACTGGTATGACTTATTTGTTTCATTTGGCTCCCAAGAAGCTGCTGACATCTGGTATGCAAACTTGCACACGATTAATAACAACAACCCTCAGAGAGCTCAACCCCGGCCAGTGAGAACTAGGAAAATCAGCAAACATGAAATGATTCTTAAGCCGCAGAATATCTACCCGCAAACTTTAGGCTTCTCCGTATTACTGAGGGTAAATAGACTTCAAAACAACCCGCGTGTTACAATCGAGGACCAACTTTGCAAGCAGGAACAAACTGCTCTTCGGCAATCGAACACCGCCTTGCATGTGGCCAGACTTCTGGAGTCCCGCAAAATTCGCGATATATCTAGCACCCCCGTGTACATCGTACACAAAAGCCAGCAGGTAGATCACCCCATGGAAACCCATTCATCTCCCCAACCCCACCGTCAAAATAGGCACCAAATTACTCACCCTCCGTAGACTAATACATCGATTACTTTCGTCCATCTTACTTATTGCAGAGAAAATAGAGAAGGTTCACGCCGTCATCAAATCACCCTAGCCCCCTGGTCCTTGTCCGCTTCGGCAAACCCGATGTTGCAATTACTACCCGCATGTTTACTGGGGTATTTCCATTTCAGTGGAAATTATCCATCATTGTTCCTCTCCAAAAGAATGAACCATTGTACGGCACACAAGTAAACCCTTCAATATACTAAACAAACATCCTATCCGGGCCCATGGAGAGGACTGTTAAAGACCAACTGATTGACTTTCTCACGAATAACGACTTAATTGGTGCGTCCCAGTGTGGTTTTTTAGCCGAAATCTAGTACCTCAAGCTACTTTGAATTTTTTGATCTGTTCACCAACAGTCGATAAGTGAAAAGCCGTTATAATAGTCTTCCGTGACTTAACCAGGGCGTTTGATCGCGTGCCACATTAACGACTGTTACCGGAAATCAAATCCTACGGCTTAGTAGATCTCTTCCACCCTTGGCTAACCTCCCACCTCGCTGACCGATCTCAAGTAGTCAGTATCAACCGAACCCCTTCCCAAACCCAGCCAATCACACAGGTATTATACAAGTAAGTCTCCTTGGCCTCTTACTACTCCTGCTTTACGCAAATGACATCCTTCCAACAGCCTGCCAAGGCACACCTTTATTATTTCTCCACGGCGTCCAGATGGTTTACCCTTTCAAGGTATCTTTACGCCAAACCATGACCAGTATCATGGAGGATATAAACTCACTAGGCAAATGGTGTGGGTAGTGGGCGACGAAACTGTTTACCACTGAAAGCGTTGTCCGTGCCTATAAGTGTCACGTTCCCCCGGTTAGGCTCTTCATAAATGGTCTGCCACTACTAACCACTCAGTGTGTAAAAGATCTAGGTTTACAATGCTCCCTTCATTCAAATTTCGCAATCAAGCGCTTTGCCAAATCGCAAACGCAGACAGGACTAACGGCTCTATTGTTAAAACATTCCGCAATCTAAAATGCAAGCTGATGCCATACAAATCACATTGTATACTACAACTGGAGTACCGCCAGGTGATTTTGTCGAAAATATTAACAGTTGATCGTGTTGCAATAGATAAAGTACAAAGAGCACTCACAGAGAAAGCTCTTGGTCCAAAATCAGACTTTGGTTACAGGGAACAATGAGACTTGCTACACCCTGACCCCCTTTGATTACGTCATGTCGAACCTAACCTTACACTCCTTTTGGAGATCTTAAAGTCGCAGGCACACACGGCAGGAAAGCCCACCCGATTCGCTAACGAACGTTCTTGCCCCTCAGGAATCGACCGTTATCCCTTGGAATACCACCTTCCAAAGTGTCTATTAGGTCAAAATTCTTCAAAATTGTTTACTATAACTTATGGACTAGGTAGCCGTACCATGTTTGGTCACGTCAGAATTCAACAAATTTCAGGATTGCGTTGTCCAACCTTCTCAACGCATCCTCATTCATCAGCTTATTTCGGGCCAATAACATTATAAATCAAGATTTTGAATGCCATCTAGACCTACAGCTTCAACCCAAATCCGGGCCACCTCATACCGGTTTCTCTCTAAAGTCTAATGACACCAACGTCTTATCTCTACTACTATCCATTCTACAGCCCCAATATGAAAAATCAATAAAGCAACAGAAATAGACGTCTATGCCGTAGAGCAGCGTCTTCTCTTATTCCCAACAAAGCCTACATAATTTTCATTTACAGGTCAGCAGCGCAGAGCATGCCGATCATGACAACTGGGAGGAAATCAATCTAGTACTCCGGAGCAGTTACCAACTCGTTTTCAGCTGATCACCATGCGTCATAATGGCAGTTTGATCCCAGTACGACCCTGGTAACCCAACCACATAAGCTCTTTATAATAACCCAGGGCGCCAGTTCGATGTCTCACCGATAAACCCTCCGACGGTTGAATTGAGGCCAGCTCTACTTTTTTCGATCTAACGCGCCCTTTGACTGGCTGCGTTGCAATTCTGTGTCACCCTATTTCGTTATTTTGTCGTCGGATTTCGGTTCAATTATTTTCTCCGCTCGACGCTACAATCGGTTGGAATTAATTTTGTTCAAAAACCCGTATTTCCTTACCCCATTGAGCTTCTAATGGAGCTAATGGAGACACTCGTGCTGGCCGACAGGCGGCTCTTAAATACACCCTGCCGACCATGATGTCCATCCCGGCATTGTTGAGTACCAAAATCCACCCTTTGTTTAAGAAAACGTCGGATATGTCACTCGCAATTCAATCACTGATCCGTGTTCAAAGTATTGTCATCTGCATAAAAGAAACCTGGCTGAACCCGGATATTGCTGATTCACACGTGTCGATAGAGAGCTCCAGACTCAATCGGCGGGGCATTTTCGAACAAGAAAACTGGCGGCGGTGTGGCAACATGCATAAACTCCTTCGAGTCCGGCAAGTTCGAAGTTGTTTATACTTACTCGCTCAACGGAATTGACTGTCTCATGACACAGTGTCATCCTAGGTTTTCTCGTCATAACAGCACAAACATAACTAATTTAAACATTGCCCCTTTTATCTCGCAACAAAATATCATATCAGTTTTTGACTCTTTTCCGATGTTCGCTGTTACTCTTCTTGAGGATAAACTGCATTTTATTTGAGGTGCTTTTAATTACGCATCTATCTGCCGCTAGAGGTGGCTCCATCTTAGATAGTTATTACCAACCGCCCTGATTCAATTTTCCTGAAACTGTGTGCTTCATTTAAGGCCCAAGATATACCCCAGGTCAGCATTCATTCAGGCGAACAAATCAAGTGCGAGTTAGTTTCTGTAGCCTTTCACACAACGACCCTAATGTTCTTCAGAAATCTCTTTCGCTTTTGCCTAGCTAAGAATGTCCTCTATGCTATCATTTACGTTGTCGCATCTTTTGACCTTAGTCAGCAGTACGGGTGGAGAATATGAGGTGCGCAAGTCATTCCGGAGACAGCAGCAATCGCGGTTTTGCTCGATCGCAAAAATGCGAGTTGAGATATCCAGTGCCATAATCCGCGTAGTTACCATTGACCGGGAGAGAACTCGAGTACCAGTTCTAGCTAACAGGTTCCTAACAGGAATGATAGGGTAGCAGATTTGGAATCGCCAGTGCGAGGACAAAAGCATTAGCGGTGCGTCTGCTTCGGATGCGAGATCTGAAACGTAAGAAAGAAGTAGTCTGGCTTGGGTGCCAGCTTGCGGTTATGGTGATTATTGGACAGCGGCAGAATACCTGTAGCATAGTGCATCTATTCCGTAAAATGTGGTAACTAGAGTGATCTATGGTGGCAGTTTTAGGCGCAGTTGAAGGTTAGGGGTTACCAAGAACGACCTGTTCAGCCCTGCCAAGCCAGTAAAGAGGATAAGATGACATGAAGAGCGAGAAGTACACAGGCTGGTGTTTAAAATCACAGGATGTGATGAGAGCCTTGATCCGTTAAGAAGTACGTTGACAGTTTATTCAGCTCAAACAGGGAAAAGCTCAGATGTTAGTTGCATAAGCCTAAGCCTAAAGGGGCACATCACTACGAAGGAGGCCAAAGAGTGCATTTGCATGGGCGTGTAGGAAAGTGGGGAAGTAAGAGGTGAAGCCGAATCCCACATGATGACCTCAGCAAAGACTCAGTCATGAACTAGAAATCTAACCCATGTTTGTAAGCCTTGTCTGGACCAATGTAAGCTCGTGTCAGGTTAATTAGGAACTGGACACTCAGTAACTTTGCCAAATGGGCTTTTAACTACGCTAAATTTGGGCATTGCCGCGGGGAACTAGGACGTTTGTTCCACAGCCTAAAGTAAGCAGTTGTGAAGAATTTTGCCTCGATCGATATTCGAGTCAGCAGTAGTTTTAACAAGCAGTACGTGCTACGAAGTGAATACGGAGGCTAACAGC
>LUCM01009238.1:112345-142900 GCA_008360955.1 Fasciolopsis buskii
GTGGTCGGTAAACATCCTATGTGGATTGGGAGCTCAGGTAATTGTACCAGAAGCCAAATGGTGTCAGGGATAGAATCAAGAAGTGGGTGATGAAGAACGGAATCTTTTTGTGGCTGCTTCAGGTAGGCTAGGCAACTACCTCTTCTACGATTTGATCTATTTGTTTGGAAGGGCGTATAACCCGCCAGTGAAAAAGACCGGGTGAAGCTGTGGTCTGTTAGTCAAGTCTCTGTTACCAAAATAATATCGTAAGAGTTTTTAGCTGCTAACAGTCTTAACTCCCTTACTTTATGAGTCAGTGAGCAGGAGTTCAGGAAGATTAAGGAAAATTCACTGGAACAATAAAGTCCACGTGATATCCAAGAGGTGGTTTCGGTGGGGGTCAAATAATCAAGGGGTGTATAAGAGGTTCGGATGGTGCATAGCTGTGATAAGGGAGTAAGTTCAGTAGAGTTAGGTATACTGGCCGGCGAGGGACTGTCTTTGTCAATGGATTTGTGGGCTGAAGACCAAGGTGTTAGAAGAAACTTGGGAGTTGATGAGCCGGTTGTTAGAGGATGCCAGTGTGAGGGATGTGGTATCAGTGGGGGTGGGACAATGTTAGGTGGCCAAATTGTTACCTTGTCACGGCGAGACTGGCAATCTAGGGGGTTAGTGGGGTGGGAGCTTTGTAAAATGCAGGAGAAAATGCCGGTTGGCAGGTATGCGCATGAATTTTGGAGTTAGGCGTTACTTTTGGAATTCGCGGGAGTCAGAAGAGCAGTGTTTTCTAGCTGAGACAATTGGGATAAGCGCGGAAAAGAGTGGGTTGGTAAAGGGGTCTCATGATAGGTTGTGGCTCAATGGGCGAAATACAGTTATCAAAATTTTTCCAGGTAGCCTGTGAGGATCCAGGGGTAAATCGTGCAAAATAATGAGAATAATGGTAGTTGGGATGAGGAGTTGGGCGTGCAGTAGCAGGAAAGGGGCATTGGAGTGGTGGAAACGCATCTAAATAGGGTTGGCTGGAAAGTGGATGGAAGTAGGGAGGATAAACAGCCGGCCATAAATAAAAGGGGCATTGGTATCATGCTGGATAGTAGCAACTGTGTTACTGAAGGATGGTGGAGGCATGAATACAATGAACCAATCAACCCGTGATTGTAGGCGGCGGTTAGTAGGCCTTCGTGAGTTTGTAGAACTTCCGGTTTGGCAGAGCTCACGCCGGGATGGCTTGCGCGAGTTGAGTGTGCCGAGAGTGCCAGACAGTAGAGGTGCATAGAAAGGTTGACCTACTGAATCGACAGGATGGCTAATGAAGTGCGGGGTTTTGTGGTTAGTTAAATAGGTCACTGGTATGCGTTTCCTGTGGGATTTAACTTATTTTTGCTGGGTGCCATGCTGTTGTTAGACGGAAGGACGAGGAAGTGCTACAGGGCGTATCCGGGATGGGGTATATGCTAAGCGGTTGATATTAGCCTGAGAAGGCATAAGTGAGACGGCAATCATCTGCGTGGTTACACCGTCAGTGCTTTTATCTTGAGTACCGGATTTGGTTGATTGAGAAGAGCGTGTTTGCGGGGTGGTTGGAAGGGCGAAAAAGGACTGAGTTTCACCTAGGTCTACCGGTATTGGTTGCGACCAAAGGAGATGATGTCGTGGGCTCCGACAGTACCGACCGAATGATTTACATTGCGACCAACGATGAACGAAATTCGTCGATGGCAGTATGCGAGCGGCGACTTGGCTATCGTCGGACCACGTGATTACGGTAGAACCAAGGTGGTGTTATGGAGCAATGGCATGACTGCTCAGCTGCCGTGATTTTGTCTGGTACAGTCAACCGCTGAAGAGGAAGTGAGACTTCGGGCGGCGAACGGATGCAAGGCCTGAAAGTAGGGAAGGAAAGAATAAGGAACGTTTGGAACATGCTCTACACAGGGATGGGGCTTAGCGCACATGGGGGCAAACCAAACTCAAGCGCAACCTAAACCGTCCTGACTACCACTAACGGACACTTTTTCTTTGTTCCTCAACCAATGTCTGACGTCCCTCGAGAGGTCGATTGGTTTGACCTGACAGAAAAGCTAGCACGTACGGTAAAGAATGAAAGACATTGTTTGTTACATTTGTGAAAGCAGTCCGGTTTACGGGCCTAGTGCTTCGGATTAACGGGAAAGAGCGTCGCTGAACTGAATCGATTCGCGGACCGCAGACTAGGTAGGATGCCAGGACAGGAGTTGCCGTAGAAGTCATAGGAGATGGGAGAGGAGCGACGCAAGAATGCTAAGATCAACATTCTTTATTTGAACGGGTTGACAGCAATTGGTTCTATCTAGTAGTTTTTGCATGCATGTGTTTATGTAGGAAAGGATTGGCAGCCATTTATCTGATATTGACCAATGCACTGTTTCACCGTTTAACACTTTTTGTTGTTTCTAGTCTTATTTCTGTCTTCAACTTAGTTTTGCCATTAGCTAATGCGATGAACCAACCCATTGGCCTTCTGGGCCGGTTCACTCAGGATTCGTTTTCGAAGTTATTCAGGACCCTTATCAGACAACATCTCAGGGTAAACGTCTAGATATTTTCCACTAACTTTAGAACCGGCAAGTAAATAGCTGGCATAATTCAAAGCTTTGACATAATGTGAGCAATTGACCTCAAGAACCTCAGTCGTTTCTGTAGACTCCGGGTTTTGGATCTGTAAAGCACCTAGTGTAGGCGGTCAGCAGGGGAATTAATGCTTCTACGAGATATCGTAAAAGGCAGGGACCTCCTAACCGACATCTGTTCTGACTATTTGTCAAATCGGCCCTGCTCAGTCTTCCAATAAAGCCTACGAAGCACCTTTCAAGGCCTTGGGCTAGATAAAATGCCTTCCGCGTCAGAATTTTTAACCCTTGGAACCAAATACGGGAGAGTTTTGCAGGTTAGAGGCAAAGAAACATTGAAAAGACTAATAGATCAGTACGTAGCTGAGCCGCACCCAGTGCGCCAATTTAAACACTACTAGTGGCATACGATGCAGCGCCGCACTCTTTGCGAGGAGGGAACTATCATATGCCAGGGAACCACTTAAGAGGGCTACCTCCCGGTATATGTAGCTTGATGAATGAGCGATAGAACTTTTGCGCCTATACGATCATGTTTTCCTATGTACTTGTGAGTGATGCTCTCAGTATATGCCTGAGCCGATAGATTCATCTCACCAAATCCCATGCATATTACTTTTAACCTACTCTCACTGATGGTCCGCGGTCGACCGCTATTAGCGGAACTGAAGTAGACTGGCAGCAGTGACACCACGCGTATACGAAAGGTTCTGCTGCGCTACAGTGAATTTCATCATTCCCTCGCCAAAACCGTCAGCCTTTCATCGCACCCGGATTGTATACCCTTAGCAATCACAAGGCCTTACTTTCGAAGGAGAAAAAACTGAAAGAAGACAAAAGGAAGTGGAAGGTCATAAGAAAAAGCAAGCTGCCCCGAGAACTTTGAAAAATGGGGAGAAGCAAATGGGAAAGAAAAAAGGAAGCAGTGAGCTGACTGTAGATCAGCTGTCAAAACGTGTTAGAAAGAACGGCAAGTAACACAATGGAATGAAGGTGGGAAAGAGTGAAACAAGATAAAGGAGGGCCGTTATGAGCAAAACGCAAATACCGGCCACGACGGACTGATAGGAGCATCGTTACCAAAGGACGGAAGGATAAAAGGAGAGGGAAGTGAAAGTAGTTTGAAAAAAAACAAAAAAAGGCTGGGAAAAGGAAAAAGTTAAAGGAAATAAGGTCCAGTTTCTGCTTCCAGCTACGTGCATGTCGAGATTTAAATGCGCCAACCATGCACTCGCGAACACCATGTATTCCGGTTGACCTATCTGCGGATTCAAATCCATTAAGCAAGCATCAACTGCTGCCGTCTGCTGCAAGGGTTGGGACTTCAACTCACCTACTTCTGCCTCATTACTTCCCTCTTCTCTGTTCTGTTAGTTTCAGGCGAGCCTCCGTCCGTCATCAAGCAAAGCATTCAGACTTTGGTTTCTTGTGTCTCCTAATCTCCATCGTTTTGTTAGGTGATCGGATGGAAAACGTACTCTGAGTACCTTGACATTTTACCGAGCCGCAAACCTCCCATCAGAACCGGGCTACTCGAAAACTGCGATCTAGCACAAGCTTGCATTGCTTCAGTAGTCTCTCGAAAGCTAACAAAACCTTATAAGTTTCATTCCTTTTGCATTTCGGCGATGACTTAACTTCATGCGGTTTGCAGCAGCACGAAGGTCCCTTTGTGTGCCCATTAGAAGTCGGGAACGCCGAGTTTGTTTATAACTGGATTGATTCCGCACAGTCTGCACACGGCGAACTAACATATGGCGGCATCCCTCTCCTTCATTACTCGCTGATTGGTCACCGAAAATGATAACAGAGCAGCACTCATCAGGCGAGCAGCTAATGTTGTTTGGTTCCGGTGTTTGGTTAGGGAACGTAGACACTGAACCACAACCTAAACTGATCGGATCATGCGCTCCCAGACACCACCTCGATGAATAAGGGAACCAGCAGCCTTCGATTTTCTTTTGGCCGAGGCGGATTACACTGTCCTTCACCTCTGAGACAAACCCGACGAAGACGGTGCCGTTTTCGCTGGAGGTGAAGCATAAACTCATCACCATTGTGTCCCATGGTACTCCCCAGTGCCCTCTGCCATGTCGCCATAGCAGGCGGAAATGGCACCACAGTAGCGTTAGCATCCCGGACTACAACTGTGGCTGATGACTTTGGCGAACTGGAATTCTTCTTTCTAGGTCGGAATCCCCCTTGGTTTATTAGTGCACTAAAGTTCGTCGCAAAGGCGACCGCCTCGGCAACTTTGGCGAGGAACGTTAGGCAATCGTTGATGTAGGAACTGGTCTCTATCGCCTCCGGCACTGCTTTGCCATTGCTATTGTCAAACAGTCTCGGCAGTTTTCCACAAAGCGTAATTGACATACAAAGTTGACAACCCTGCCCCAAAGGATGTACGGCTATTTGGTAATCACGAGGTTCCTTTGGCATGCCTTTGGCCAAAGAACTAAACGGGGCTGTCCCCTATCGCTCTCCGGTAACCTGGCATGCATGAACATTTCTTCCATATCGGCTAAATCAACGATTCGGCCCCTCAGAAATCACAGTAATATCTCTGCGAGGTTCACCGTTTAGTCTGGATCGTGGTAAAGCATGCCACTTGGCGACCGTCCACAATGTATGGGAACGTAGTTCAGGATTATATGCAGTGTCCCCGGCCTTTTGGGATTAGCCACTGAGCGATGCGGCAGATACCAAGGAAGCGGAAAATCGTGTCTTGACTGATCCAGCGGCACTGCTGTGGATTATTCTTTTTGATCGTCATTCCCATGGATTATGCGTGCATTATGCGTTTTTTGCCACCCATTGCAAACCTACGCTGCAAATGGTATAGCCCCGTAAGTTCAAACGCCTCGTTGGCGGTTCTGTAACCGCTCCACTCTTCTGTGGCGGGGGAACTGCAAAACGGGCCTATAAAATCTGAGTGCCTGACTAGATCATAACCGCATTTCGTATCCTCTACCAAGTGTAACCTACGTAACGACTGCAAACCTACAAAATATATTTATCGCTTCCTTGGCAGTTGTTTCGTTAACCAAAAACATCCTGGTTAACACACGTTTGATTGGATAAGAATCACAAGCCGGGTAGCTGGAACAACCCACTAGCACCAATCCAGCAAGGTGCACACGGTAGAGGGGATACCTCTGCCCCCAGACTCTTTTCCAGAACTCAGTGTGCTTTCGGGACGTCACATCCAGTCAAAATAATAGCTTCGCCCTCAATGTTTTTAATTAGAATGTAAACTATGGGGCCAGTGTCTAATTCTTTTAGATGCCTTTCTGGTCGACAGCATTAGCGACAGCTGTCTGAGAACAATAACACATTTAGTCTTTATCAACTGCGTTTCCTCTACTGAAGCCGCTTTACATGCGCCGTCCACTGAGATGATGCTTGCTTCCCACTAGCCGTTTTAGTTGTTTAGTTCGCTGCCTAAAGCGCGTCCCACCGGTTAAGAGTATTGTCACCCGTCATCTAACAGTGAGCAGCGTATTACCTCCATCTGCGGATCTGATCTTTACGGGCAGCATAGCCGGTGAGATGCGGTCACTGGGCGACTTCGTAGCCATGTCTCACCCCCCGCCGAGCACTTCGTTTTGCTGATTGGGTCTCGGGGCGGTTGAGCGCAGAGCTGATGATGCTCTTCACCACGGCCTACTACAATGCACGTATTTCTGTTATTGCATTTTCCTTCCTGCTGACTGCTTCGTAGGCAAAAAAGCATAAGCCGGGTCTTCGGGCCTCTCCTGTTGTATTTAATCCAAAGAATATGTGGCACGTTGCAACTTGATGTCCTTCTTTGCGCCGGGCGCGCTACGATGCCCGCCCCCTCATTGTCCCGCACCACAAGGTTCACGCTGTGGATCGATCATAGTGACACACTCTACCCCTTTGCTAGGTTTCGCCAGGCCCCAAATGTCCAAAATGACTTTCAGCTGTTTTGGTCAATGATGTCACTAAACCGGCCAGTTCCCCAAACCTCGATTCCCCTCTTCCTGGTTTATTAACCCTACGTCCCCTGTCCTGTGGTGTGGCTCAAGCGTCGCAAGAGAATTGTTGTTCGCCTTGTGTTTGCTGGAAGTAGATGACTGATTTTCAAGATTGCATTCTATGCGAGCACCTGTATCAGCGTGTCAACGCAAGCTAAAAAGCTCCTGGCATACTAACTCAGTTCTACCGCATCAAATCCACACCGGCATTTACCTGCGCACTTACTATCAATTAAGCCCGTCCCCATTTTCACGGGTGGGTTGGTGCATTCTGCTTCCATATAAATCCACTTGGGTTGATCGTTACCAATTTTTTAAACTACTACTACAGTCGGCGATCTCTACTGAACGAATAAATAATCTTTCTTTAAACCTATCCGCCAACTTACTTGTCTCAAGCACTTGACGAACAGCCGACAACTCACGCTTTTATTTATCCTGCAACACCGTTCTTTAGAGCGACGCCCCATTAGTTCGATTGAAGAAATGCTGATGATAGACCTGGCAGTATGCCTACTAGAACCATAAATCCAGGAGACAAATAGAAAAACTATTCGCAGGGACTAGCGCGATTATTCTTGACTAATTACGTGCTTGTCGCCGTGTTGTGTCTTCATGCTCCGTGTAATTGGCAAAAAAATGAGTCTCGGTGCGAATGAAGTCGGTCAGCGATTCACTGCACGATTCACCAAAAATAGAATTCCCACCTTCTGGATAGTGCTTCAAAAACTCAAAGCAACGCTTAGCCTAATTTGATGAGTAAACCCAAACAAGAGTAGGCTTGCTTCGCCAATTCTTTGGTACTATTTCTGAGTCAAAAATCAAATACACAGGAACCATACCGCTGACAAGGTGTCTTGGTGACTATCCAAGAAAAAGGTGGTCAAAAATGGGAAAATAATCTGCGTAAAAATGAACGTCCGATGAAAGGTAATAAAGAAAAGGTTCCTGTACCGTAATCCAAACAAATGCAAGGTATTCTGCGCCATTGATCAATTCCAGCAAGC
Source organism: Fasciolopsis buskii (assembly GCA_008360955.1). Taxonomy (NCBI): domain Eukaryota; kingdom Metazoa; phylum Platyhelminthes; class Trematoda; order Plagiorchiida; family Fasciolidae; genus Fasciolopsis; species Fasciolopsis buskii. The sequence continues at coordinate 119,945 of LUCM01009238.1, forward strand.
ATCTGTCGAAGTACGACGGCTAAAAATTAGTGTAAACGAAGGGAACGCATGCAGTCGACCAAAATGAACGGTGAAGCGAAACTGGGCTGCGACAGAATAAGTCGCCTCAAGTCAAGTACCGACTGACTCCACCGACTGTCCGCAAAATAACCCCAATTATAGTGTGCTGCGTCAAAACAACGACGGGTAAGTACACTGATCCAAAAATAAATGACTGCTAAAATCACTGTAATTTCGAGCCATTTGAGAAGGAGTGGTCTGGTATCGGGAAAGGAACGAACGGAAGATGAGAGGGGGAAACCTCGATTAATCAGGACGTCGTAGCCATGGACATTATTATGGCCATTTGTTACTACTTTGAACACTTCAATGAAACGGTGGGATACCACGAATTCGTAATATCTTTTAATGGCAAGTTCGATTTTGGCGAAACTGGAAAGGGCGGTTCAGAAGGGAATCCACATATATTCCATGGGGTGATTTTCGTTTGCGATATGATTAAAAAACAGTAGGGAAGCACAAGTGTTATGGTTTTCCATTACAGCGGATTATGGGCAAAAACCAGACTGAATTAAACCGTGTGCTTTTACCACTAACCGAAAGACGATCTCCAAATGCCGCCGAGTGCATTTCAAAGCGATCGATTTCGTGTAGTTCTAGGGATTTGGAGGGTTTGTTTCGGGTTGAATTTGGAGGCGATTTTGATTAAACTTGGGACGATTTTGTTGGTTGAGTTAGCCTTGGTACTGACTGTCGTTTGTTAACTTTGATGTTAACAGGGAAGCCGTATAAAACGTTTAATTCATCTGGGTGACTCTCGTCACCCTCGGAATATCATGCGTCGCAGATAGCACGAAATCGTGAACGGGATACTTAAGAGAGCAGGACAACAGACTAAGCCTCGCCTAGCGATTACTTAGATGTCTGGAAAGAGCATCCTGGTTTGGTTTTCCAATGCCTTTTGTGTATCCTGAAGATGCATGCATTGACCTTGAGAGTTAAGATATACTTACACGATCACCACGTCGCTGACAATGAGCTTCATTAATTATCTAACCGGAACCAGTCAGAAGTGAAAAAGTGTACTGGCCAAGGGTACGAAGGGAAATTCTCTGTTTAAGGGTTCGAAAACACAATGGACGTCGTGCTACCAAGGGGCTCACCTCACCCATTTATGCGGTTTGAGCCTGGTTCGAGAATGGATAAAACCGACTGTCAACTTTTTAGTATGTGACTTGCTGGGGTTTTCATTACCACGAACAACTACTAATCCCAAAACACAAACACCACAAACAATGCATCCCTTGATTGACTGTATCCCGAGCTAATACATCCGCCGTGACATTCGGAAGTGTAACAGGGACACATCGGATCTTTAGATGGATACAATTCCCCCGCACAAAGAAACGTTTTTAGTTCACCGAAATAATTCGTGGTGTCAAGTGATTCACTCATTCCATAGGAAGCCAAACGAGAACAAGGTGGCAAAGTGGCTATGTGCATCGCTGTCAAGAGGCCACAGACTTTGCAAAGGCCCACAAACAGTGAAATTTTTTCTGGAAGTTAACTGTCAATATTGGCACCTACTCATAAGCTTGTAGCCTCGAAAGTTCATTTAAATGAGAACTATTTATTGGGCCCGGCTGATGTCAACTTTCCAGATCCTCAAGGCTTGGTCACGAAAAATTGGGACAAAATACACCCACAGCGACAAATTGATTTTACAAGTAGTACCTCACACAACTGAGGACTATTACTAATAAGAATGTTACCATAAAACTACGAAGAAAAAACAAATCAGAGCGAAAATGAAACAACAGCAACCAACCCGAGGGGCCTCCACCTAGCCAAGCCATCAAATGACACCTAAAAGTGGAATTCATTGAAGATGATATTGATCGCCGCTGGTGAGATAGCCGCGTTGTGTGCCTTCCTAGGGGCACCCGGAATTATTTACCTTTATGACTTAAGTGTAGGAACTGTAATATGTGTCGTCTACAGTATTCTCAGGCATCAAAAACAGTTTAAATGAAGTTTTTTGCGGTTTATTTTTATCGCTTGCTGAAATTAACATTTCTTCTATCAGTTTAACGAAGAATCTCGATAGAAATATTGAACTTACAGAGGTTCATGGGGAAACTGCTTTGGAGCGTTTTTTTAGACGCATTTTCTTTCTGGAGAATGTCTAAACGGGGCTAAGCACTCTGACTGACCCGCCCACGAAAGGTCATGTGAAAGCTGATGCAGCCGTGGCTTTGTGTTTTAGATTCCTTCGCACTTCGTGTTTCCGACCTGCTAATTATTTGTTTCGCAGAGTAACGTCAACAGACGGGTTAGGGGGATTGCTCCAAACTGATTACATTTTGCTCCTGGCTTATAGCTTCAGGGGCATTATTCAGCAACATTGGTAAATGCCGGGGAAATCCATAAAGAACGAGCTTAGAAGCACACCCCGTCAAAAGGATCATAGGGCGGATTTGATACATTAGGAAATTATTACGTTAGGACAGCGAAAAACTCACATGAGACGTTGCAGACGTAGATGAAGCACTGGAAACTGAGCTATTTGTTGCCGAGACTATGGGTTGACTATTCTGCTACTTTCTCCTCCAGCGAAAACCGGGCCCTTTGAAAAATCTAGCGCGCCAAAAGGACACCACCCTTAGACGTGTGAACTAATGTTCATACCATCGGCAGAATTCTGGGCTGAGTTTTGATTTTGAAATTGCAATACAGATCCAGGTGCAACCGGGCTCTCGGTTCCCGTCCTTGAGAAATGATTCAAAAGTTCAAGCGTCTTTTCTGTCTTGTGGTAACTAAAATGAATAGTTCACTTCTTAAAGAGGCTTTGGATGCGTGTTTGGCAGCGGTGTACCCAGGGCTGGAACAGTAGGTTTCAGGTGTGCACACAAGAAGTATCTGTTGCATCGGTCTCTGCACCTGATACTTTTCAGAAACAAAAGGACGTACGCAGTGTTGGAAGCTAAGGGCACCGGCTGAAAACATACCAATCTGGAAGCTTCCGTGACTGGGAGCCAAAGTTTTGTACTGTGCACGCTGGACTGAACTGGCGTTTGTTTTACTGCTCACCCCCATTGTCGCGGCGCTCGGGTCTGTCAGTGTTTTTGTCTGACATTTGTCTGAATGTTTTACCTAATAAGCACTGTACTTTTGTCACTATATTTTGCTTTCCGCACATATCGTTCACTGAAATTAATGTTTTCTGCGGTCACCGATTCCACTGTGCTTCGGTGCCTTTCTATTGAATTCGGTTGGACTGTTAGACACCGATAACTCTGTAAATCTGTTTGTTTTGTTTAGTATATTGGATCAATTGCACGCTCAAGTCCATTAACATGTTTGATCGCGAAAGAGAGCAACGAAAGCGTTTTGACTCCAACCGGCCTGGTGGCATTCGCAGGGGATTCGGTGGACGACAGGGATTTCGTCGTGCTGGGTTTCAGAATGAGCGGTGCAACTTCAGGGACCATCGGCAAGGCTATCGTGAAAACGATCGTAGTCTTCCCAATCGTCCTTACGAGAGAAACGGCAGGACGCGGACGCTTGACTCAAGACCCCGCCCGCCTTCCGAGGACTCAAGACACCGCAGCGACCGGCCTTCTGTGAGGTCTGGCTTTTCAAACCAGTCGAGTATCCAGTAAGTTCCTGGAGTATAACTTATCTTTTTAGACGTAAGCGGCTTCATAGTCCAGGCGCATGTGAGCGAACAAACTACGTAACAAAAGCTCCGAGAACAAGCACAAACTCTGTGCCAAGAAGCGGGCGACAACTTGATTCGGATTCAAGTGAGTCTCGGCATCTTTTCCGTCCCGAATGATAAATTGGGAGGTATGAGATAACGAATCTGTCGGTAGAAGTTTCCATCCTCAGCGAACTGTCGTCGAAGCAGTTAGTGACGGAGACAAATGGCTCAATTGTCATAACCTTACTTGGATATTTGTACCTGTTGCAGGCAAGATGTCACTCCACTGTGACTCCAGAGAATCGGCGTAAAGTGCTGGAAAAAGTGGAGTTCGGAAAACTGAATTGCCGGACGAATGTCCTAGAAAACGATGTTTAGATCGCGATAGTGACCGTGACCCACATCCTGGATGGTCCTCGCATGGACTCCGGTTCATTTCATTTCATCAGGATTAGGTCGGGTGGATGAGATGAATCAGCATAATGCACTGGAGTGGAATGGTGTGCTCTAGTTGGTGATGATGGTGACTTGTTTGTGGATTGTTGGTAGCGTCTGCGGTGGTCAGTGCTCTATATCCCTTGGTTCGCACTGGATAACGTCTACTGGGTTCATACAGTTTGGATGCCGAGCTGACAGCCGTGACCCTGGAGATTGTGGTACACTTGCTTTAAGTGGGTACTGATGTTTGGAATTTTTTTTTGTGAATGGCTCTACATCGAGAACGGATAGCCAAAGGCCAAGCTTTTTGACGTACTTGTTAGAAATGTTCATCAAACGGCTACTGATATTCCTACGATTGTGTAACTACAAAACTATTATGAACTTTGAAGTCTCGTCGAAACCACTTCAGCAGTCTTAATCCGGCTGATCATGCGATCAGATGTGGTTTTTCTAAATCAACGCAGGTGATCTTCCGTTGACATGGTCAAGATTCAAATCTTCGTGTATCCGAAGCTGCCGTCAACCTGTTCATTGCGATTGGCACCACCTACTGGGATTTGTTATTGCCATTGGGATTCTAAATCACAGCAATCATTAGTTACCCTGCCTAACCCATTCGGTCCTTGTGTGGTTTCTCGTCGGACACGGAATCAGGGACGCTGCAGGTGATCTCAGGCATGCAAAGCGCTAGCTTTTTTGATTCATGACTGCCGATGCCTCTTTGATGCTTGTTCCTGCACGATCAAAGTGGATCTAAGCTGAGTTTGTAATTTGCCGTTAGTTTGCCTCATCTTTGTAGCCGTTGGGTCATGTAGTAGGTCAAATTAATCTACTCGGCTAGCAATCTTCGGTCTTCGGACATCTTTGCACTAAGGTTTTCGGACCCTGTTTTCTGTGAACCCGGTTCGGCCCATCCGTCCAGCAATTCGCCAGTGTGGCTGCTTATGCATGGTTATGCTTCGCGGAGCCACGGGTGGCGATGGCAACCAGGGTGGAGGGTGCTCAAAAAAGCATAGTTGTCAACAGGCTCTGCTGCGCTTCTCCTGCTATGCTTTCCTTACATTAGCCAATGGATGAAGTTGGGATTCCTAAACAGGACATTTATTATTCTTTTACTTGAGAATTCACTCAATTCTGCCAATCATTCGTGGGGATTTTGCGTGTACTTCGAAGTGCTTTAGATTCCCATGCTGTTTTCGCGCATACCAAGAGAGGCTGTAGAAAGCAATGCCGCTGTTCAGATTTGAATCAACTCAAGGGTGTAGCCAGTTATTCTGGCCTTGATCTGTGTTGGTTTGTCCCGTTTTCCTGGTCGGCGGCCAAGATACGACTGCTGCTGTTAGCTGGGGATGTATTTTCTGCATTTGTTCCACTGATTTACACTAAAGGGGGAAAACCTCACAGTGAAAAGACACTAAAAGGAAATGTGTGAAGAACGTTCAAGTGAGGTTCAGTTTGTTGGCTCCGCCTTTAAATGCATAAAGATTGCAGGTTTCTGGAAAGACGCGACGGAGAACTGTACTAGATCTTTGTGATCCGGGAAATAAAACAAAGAAGTTTGACATCTAGAGGTGAAGATTCGGTAGAGCTGACTAGCCGTTTGAATACAAGGTGAGGACATCATAGAAAGATGAACTGCAAGGAAGTTCTAAAGAACATCATCATCATCATCATTATCATCATCATCGTTCAGCGTTAAACAAAAAGGCAAGCCTCACTAACCGCCGCCCTTTCCACAGAATTACACGTTTCTATAAAAAGAGTGAGTATCCAAGGGGAATGGCTCTAAAGAGCAGAAGCCAGGATAATGACAAAAAGAGGTAAAACAGCTGCTCGGCGATGACCAAGCGACCGTAGATGTGAGATCAGGATCACTGGTCAACCAAACGACGTTCCTCTGAATTAGATCGAAATAAAAGGCAGCAAACGAAGCTTTGCTATGCACTTGCTTGCATTACTAGAATATCGGTCGGATTTGAGTCTTGTGTAAAAACGTGAGTGGGTGTGAAAAAACGTCCGGCGCGAAATGGGAAAACTGCGTGCAGCACTAGAGACGTGTTAACAGAAAAGGGGACCGACGAAGAATTTTTGGATGACTTCAGTACTGAAGATGATCCAAGGGAATGAAGACCAATCAAATCAAAATCCACCTGGGGAGAGCAAGGCAGGACGAAATAAAGTCTTGGAAACTGACACACAGACATGGTTAAAAGAGCCGCAAGCTGACCTTCGTCCTGGATCAGGATCAAGTGCTGCACTGAGAACACTACGACCCTGATCGATGTTGGTAGCGGCTTGGCTGGTATTAGACTAGAGAAGACCAGTGGAGAGTAGTATCACCAGTGAAACAATGAATGAAGTTGGAGGTTGGTGTAAGACGATCATTAATAAATTGAACGGTGAGCGCATGTATGGAATGCCAGAGAATACCAGCATTCACCAGAAACGGCACGAAGGAAACGCCGTTGACTCGGACGAAGATGGCTTACTTGCCGAGGAAGCATGAAATCCACGATACGGAATCTGATTGAGACCCGAAGGAAGACAATGTCGACTGCAGACGAAGTGAGTTCTTCCCCGGTTGTCAAGTGCAGCTGACCAAGAGTGAGACGGCAGCTAGCGGATTGCTCGTAGCGTGGCGCGTGCGGAATCCACACTGGCAGTCACTCAGCAGACCGCATTCAAGGAACGAATGCAACTGGTCGAAGGTAACGGCTACAAAGTTTCAGAATTGCAAAAGTAGAGATAATAGAACAATAGATTTCGGGGTCTAAAGAGTCCACTTTTTAGGATGAGGAAAGTTGTTCAACGGAGAAGAAAATGCATTTCGGTTGACAAAAAAGGAATTTAAATGTGAACTCCGGATGGGGCTTAAGAAATTGTTAGGACTGGCCGATTTCAAAACACGGACTAAAAAGAACTTGGCGTCCGTTTATGGTAAAAAACGAGCATAAAAGGAAGACGGCGAAATAAGCTTGACATGGGAAGGAGTTTGAGACAAGTAATGAGACGAAGACCTCAACCTAATCCAGCGGGTTGCGGATCAGACAGCCGGATTAATTGCGAAAGGGAAGAAAATTGGACCTGCAGGGTCGCCTCTGAAAGGGACCGACGGGATCGGCTGGCGTATGAAGCCATTCATGCATCACCAAGAGTATCCTATCGAACCCTGTCAACATTTCATTTTTCATATTTGACGTTTATGATGAGTCGAGTTCACATCTCAGGGGGTTTGCCGATTGCACACTTGGAATCCGAAACCGCGGATTAAAAAAACCGTGACTATAGAAGTGATTGGTGAAGTAGCTCGCCTCCGTAAGCGCTGTAAAATCGGTCTCCGTCTACTACTTACCTTGAACATTCAGAGAAATGGTTGAAAACCTAGCATTTGGAATACCGCTTTAGACTCAAAGTTTGAGAGTTGGGAATAGGGAATTCGGTGGTCCGGTAATATCATTTACTGCGTACACGGATAGTCAGTGTTTATTTCCGTCGTCGAGTCTTCAGTGGTTTGGAGTACAACATATAGAGACGGGATCTTTCGGCGTGGTTTTATATCTTCCATCGCCGTCCTGGATAACGTGGTGAAGCGCAAAGTCATGAACCAGGGTGCCTGCAATACAGTCAGACCCGAATAAAATTCGTGGTCTATCTGCAGCGCTGCTATGTGGGTAGAATGTCCGCACTTTTGTTTCCAACATCCTTAAGAAAACATCAGACACGAGGCTATCTGGAAGGTGAATGAGAGATCATCTAAATCATGTTTGTCACCAATCTAACTATATTGTTTTTTCAATAGTAGATCCCAAATGGTATATATTCTGAGGATGTGCTATTAAAAGTTTAACTTCAGAGGTGCATCACCCGTGCCTCCATGACATGCTGGAACATGGACGTGTCCTCTAAAGGTCCGCGACCTGCATCTTTCTCCATTTGAAAAAGCATTCAACTCAGTCGGCCGTGCGGTTTTTTTGTCGTTTCCTCACTGAAAAATGTGTCAGGGAAGTTCTTATTTTTTTGTATACGGACAGCTGGAAGTGACACTATGGTGATGTCATTCGAGCACCAAGAGGCGTGGTGCTCGTCGAATTTACTCACCAACGTTTCGTTTCAACTTTGTCTTATCCCCTTATAAGAGTGGTGGCGTGTTTCATCGAGTCGTTGGTTGTCTGACTTAGAAGTTACTAAAGATGTGCTTCTGAGTTTAGTCTCAAATAAGCTAACCGTCTGAACAAGCGTGTGCTCGGCATGGGTTTTTTAACTTCGAATTATGAAGTGTTTCTGCAGGGTTGGATTAACCCCAGACCAAACCAAATTGAAACAAATGGGTAGGCCACTAGTAGCATTTTTACCTCACGAGGCGATCATGTATCGGAAAGCGTCTTCGCGTATACAGAAGGCCCGGTTGGCTTTTTAGTAATTTGTGGCCTTTGTGGCGTCTGCGCAGCATAGGGTTATCAACCAAACATCGAGTTTGCTACATGGTTTTGAAATGTAGCGATCGCGGATAGATATGCGGGAACTGTTGGCGTTAGAATACTACTATCCTCGTATGGTCCTATATGCCACCACCAAGTGTGATGCCATCACTTAAGCAATTAAGTCCACGTACTACACGCATCTTTCCTCAGAAGGAACCAGTTTCGGCTTCAGACCGGTGCAGTCCTGCAACGACATTTCTCATTTTAAAGATGCATAACATCCAAAACATCTACACTGTCATTCAGACGATCCACAGAAGTCTGCGGGATGGTTAATTTCTATAGTGGAAGGAAGCAGTCCTTGGGGACTGCTTGTCGTGTTGATCTCTAGTTAAAGGTCGCCGTGGGTACGAGCACAGTTTCGGCTGTTTGCACGCAACGATTAAAGAGATAAAGTGAATTTTCCTGGCACTTCAGTCAGAAGTAGCGCCTAGGTCGATTCAGCCGAACGTTGCTATCAAATGTAGAAAGACAAAAATCGTGGATGGACAAAACGTGCGGGATCTAACGTGTCGCAAATCGGAGATTTGTTCCATACGATCCCCGTCAGAAAAAGAAACCGGCTTGATTCTCATGTGCACTCAGTTCTCCTCGACGAATAATGCCGGGACCAAATCGGATGACATACTTATAAAAATAATTCTGTTTGTCACATCGGAGTCTGTCACTTGTAAATCAGTACACTCGCCGATTCACATAAATGCTTTGGAGTTTGCACGTCTTTCCGGATTGATCTCAAGGTTTTCCAACTCCGCCACCATGCTTGAGGATAATCGAGGATAGTTCATCCGGTCCAGCTGCCTCATATCTTACCAGGAAATCCATCTCCCAAGTGGTCCATTTGGGATAGGGGGGGGGGTGATGTCCGTCTGCATTGGTTGCTTTGGAGGTGAGAGCACAAGGCCCACTATGATAGTCGGTCAATTAAGTTGCTTCCTAAAAAGTTCTGTCCAACGTTCCATCCCACTAGGTTGTGGGTGGCTCGGTGAGCCATCGGATTCCTTGATCAATTGGCTTACACTTGACTTTTATGGACCAGTATTCCTAATCGGTCAGTGAAGGTTGGGGTTGTTGCTGGTAGCGGGAATCTTTTCTAATTCTGCATTCTTATGTACGTTTACTCAGTCATTCCTCGGGCTCCTGGTGAGCTAACTTGGGATTTGCGCGTCTCGTTTATGGCCTCTGAAAGAACAATTATGCAAGCACTTAGCAGCACCTGAAATTTGGGATATTTGTCGTCTTTGAGGGCTGGATGATCTGGGATCCGCCGAGTGTAGGACGTTTTTGTCATAGCGATGACCGGGTTGAAAGCATCGATTGGAACTGAATTCTGCATTTATCCTCCAGGATCAGGTGCCTTTCGTGTTGATGCGACTGCAGACAAGGCGGAGACAACTTAACGAGACCTGCGATTCTGCATCACTCCAAGTTCCAGGGCCGCGGTTGCCAGCACTTTCCACTAAACTTATGTATGAAGCATGTCATGGGAAAGCGAACACGAAATAAAGCACGATGTGACTCCACAGATGTGAACCAGAATGGTCGACAACCTTCAAGTGAGCCGCGCGGCCGATAACCAACGGTAATATGATCAATCTGAATCCGATGCTATTAATGCCAAGGGAGATGGGAAACCAAGTGAGCCAAGGTCGATTTTTATGACAATCTCGAATTCTTAAACAGTCTATGATGAGAACAGGAAGATCGCCACAGTCGATTCAATCGTCTGGGACAACAAACTGTATCTCCGCCAAGTAGCCAGGCTTGGCAGTGAAGTCAGTGGTCACAGCGTCCGATGGATGCACATTTCGGAGTGCTCTTATCAAATCTCAGTGAAATGTCTTCTGCCTTGAAATCAAAACTGTGCACAAATGATTGAGACCCAATCTTACAATGCAAGGTCGATTCTCGTACTCATAATGATCCCAACGTTACCATTATCACGAGCGATCGAGGCCAAAAAGTGAAGTTGAAGAAAACGGTTATATTTGGGCTACGAAGAGTAATTATAGAATTAGGATCGAAAGATGCAACACATGATTCAATGATTTCCTGATTTTCGGTCATGGTAATTTGTTGCCCTATCTGGATTGGCTTGGGAACGTTAGAGGCAGCTAAGTAACGTAAACACTTCTGCTTAAGTGAACCGTCTAACTTCTTTCCTGCCTTTCAATTGATACTGCCTCCAGGTAAACCTTTCTGCCTCTGTTACTTAGCGTCCTTCTAGGTCATTCTGATGGTTGGACTTTCGGTTGTCGTATGCGCTTAGCTGGTAAGGTGGTGCGCGATGTTTTTTATCATATCACTACTTTAAGGTAGCCTGGAATGGTTTTTGCTTGTTGCAGTCATGCCAATAAAAATCAGGAATAGGCGAAAACCAGCTTTTTCCTTAGCTTGTTGCGACGTTCTTCATCCAATAATGCTGCTGTTCTTCAAGTCACCCGACTCACGAACCCAGTGTTTTAAGTGACCTGGTCATATATCCACTAGGCGTTTCCAGTGCAGTTTGAGAGGGCCAAACCGAAACGGCATGACGCAGTTGGGTTTTTCGTGATCAAGGGACAAGATGATCATAGTCTGAATATCAAGAATTACGTTGCGCAATGGTTAATGCGATGGGCACAAATTTCGATTCCTTTGTTGTGCAGTGTGCTTGGCGAAAAGGTTTATTCCACTGTCCTTGGTATTTCTCATTTACTAATCAACCAACAGTCCAGGAAACATCTGGATCGTCAACTTGCTCATCGGTCGCGTCAGTTGTAGGAATAAGTGCTTCTCGTTTTACTCAAAATTCATGCAACCCGTGCCCATATAAATACGAGTTTCAGTAGGTTGTCGTATCGGGTTTTCGCTTCCCACGGACGTTTGGCTGGTCGCTTGTCTTTTGTGGTATACTGCACTTAGTAACGGCTTATCGCGCTCCAGTCAAACACGTCATTTCAGAATGAAAAAATTGGATGGTCCAGAGTATAGGCTTTCTCTATTTATCAGGCAGAGCATGAAACTAAAATAACAATGAGTAGATAGTCAAAGATGAGTTTCGCAAATTTGAGCACAATAGCGGGAAAGATGTATATCACATTCCTGCAAAGTTTGACGATCATATTACGACGCCTCATGAGTAGCTCGAGTTTACATGGCTGTGTAGATGGTGTACTCTTTGCTGTTTATCTGCAAACGATTCATATTGGGTTACAGTAGTAGATGCGTGTACCAGTTCCTTCGCAGTGGGCAGTCGTCCGATGCTTCATTTGTCTACAATGGGGGCAGATAAATCACCGGAACTAAGTTGATGTATTTTAGGGGCAAGATTATGAACTAAAACCGCTTTCTGGCATCCATCTGGAGGCCGAATAGAAGTACACTTAGGGTTGCGTGCGATAAACTCAACGTAGTCAACGGCAGGCTCGTATTTTGATAGACGCGCGTTTCACTTCCCAAATATCGATCCCGGGACTGTATGCCATCTTGGTGATTATTCCTCTGAAGTCGACTTCCTGTTGTACCATGGACAGCGTTTGTAGCATCGCACAGAAGCGAGCGAATCGGATGTAATGCATATGGAAGTTTCCCATTCAGTAAATTAAAATGACTGTTTTATCGGCCAGAAAGATGCAGTGCCATATGGGACTGTTTAGGCGTTCAATTTGCCCGTTTGACTATGGGTCCTGGGCCGTCCTTCTGCTGTTAACAATTCCTTTGGCACGTAGGAAATGTTTCATCTGTTGAGGCATGAATAAGGACTCGCGGTCTGGAAAACATATTAATGCCTCCGAACACAGAACAGTTGACAAAATCTGTCGATGATTGTGGACTCTCATCTTTCGGGATGGAAGTGCGAGCGGAATGGAGGATATTTATCGATTACTGTGAGGAGGTACGTAATCGAAGGCCCATGAAATCTAAAATCATGCGTTCTACAGGGGACGTAATCGACATCAGGCACCTCGTTGGTATTTTGCAAACTTCGGTTTTATTTCAATGGAGCAAGCACAAGTAGATACTGGGCTCTTAACGTCTGCTGAGAATGGGAAGCTCCTTGATCGCACGAAATATGCCAAGCGAATTATCCCGGGGTGATATGCGAATCTTCCAAAGACATGCTACACACAGAAGCGCAGTCCCTGCAGGAGGCTTATCCGCGACCGTTCTCTTCTCCGATGAACTACGTCGAAGCTGTAACAAGGGAGCTTAATGCGCCAGCGTTGAAATTTATAGTTTTTGACTTTACCCCGATGGTTTACATTTTAGTTAAAAGTAACCCATCTCCATAATTATTTAAGTGTACAGCAAGCAAATCATGTTACCGCTTTTGGATGACTTCAGCGATGCCGTATGCCTCCTACTGACCATGTGTCGGTCAATGGTCGTCAAGGTCTTGAAAAAGGCTACCAGTCTGCCGTCTTGTGCAAGGACAGCGGCGATTACAAAGTCTAAGTCGTTCATATCAACCATGGCTAGTGACTTCGAAGCTACTGTTGATAACGGATCGTGACAACTCATCTTTCGACGACTTGTATCAAACTGCAATTTTATCGCTCTGATGCTCATCAAAGGTTAATTTAATAGGAATAATACGATATTCACTGTGGATAAAACACAAAAAACCCGATGACATTGCTGACATTCTAAATTTTTTTACAAGGGATAAGTTTAGTAAGGGATCAGCTTTGGTCGAAATTTCTTACTCCAAAACCCTGATCAATTTTACTCCGATCATGCTTTTACTGTCAATAAACGTCGGCAGCGTAGAACCTCACCACAGATGCTAATATTGTCCAAGCAAGGAAATGCGGATGAGATTGGTTCTGCTGCGATACTCTGGTCGATTACCCTTTGGAAGCACGAAACCGTTGGCTACACTAGAGGAAATCCGACGGAACGGGAACAGGTTTCCACAATAAACGCAGTAAATGCCTTGTCTTCGGCTCGAATGGGTACTTGGTCATAGGCCGATTTGAAATCTAGACTACTGAGAACACCGTTGCCGAAAGAATATACGTCGTAAAGCGCGAACCGATTTACTGTCTGGCTGTAGTTACCATTCTGTTTGTGCTGTTTATTGGTATTGACCATTTTCTGAGCACGCCAAAATGAGTTGGATGGTCCAGTCATTTGTTCTTCCAGCAGATGGTCAATTTCCGTTTTGATAAAATGCTCCACTTCAAAGGAATATCGAAATTTGATAACCGTGGAAATGGAGTTAAGTAAAAGGTTGGAAAACTGAGGCGGTGGGTCTTTAAGATCATATAAGAAGAACAATTTGTTTTTGCCTCCAAAAGTACTTGCGCGCATCTTGTGTTAGCACAGGAAATGGTGACCCAAAAGTACATCAGCACAAATTCGGAAAACAAGAACCTTCAGATGTAAGTAGTTGGATTTTTCGTGTTGCAAAGCGTTGAGCTACAAGTCCTTTCTATTTTCAACATCGTCTGTGAACAACAAAACTGGATATGTTACCGTCTGGACTTCCAGTATCAACCAAGGCTTCCTTAGGTACCCCCGTTGATGAAAGCCTATACCACACCAGTGAAAAGAATGTGGCACGGACCCCACTAAAATGGAAGATATTAAAGCTAACCGTTGGTAAACTTCTGCCATGAGAAGCATCCTTATCGGAATACTTTTAACGAGTATGTCTAACGTATGCTCAGTGATATCGACCAGTGGCCTCTGGTGTTATTGCTTGTTCGGATGTTTCGGATTGTAATTTCTTGGATACATCTTAATGAGACGCAAACTTCGAATGTGTGGGGTTCAGACGGGAAAAACGACTGAGAGTAGTGACAAGACATTTATGAAAAACAACTCGCTCGCAGGGGATGTCAAGATCAAGCGTCCTGTTTCCTAAGAAGGGTTGACCAATGAATGTTGATTGCACTCCATTAGTAAATGCATCATGTCTGGGGTTGTACTTACCTTGTTCGACCGTAACGAACTTGCAACCACAGTGCTTTCTAACAATTTCAACTTCTGAAAGAACTGGTCCAAAGTTTGGCTTACTTCCTGTTTGAGGGAGAACAACGGATGCCGAGGAAAACCTCGTAATTCCTTCAAGAGTGCGCAATGTTTTCATGTTTTGCACTCCGCGATTCAATTGTAAATGGAAGGTGTTACCCCGTTGATCAAGACGTTGAGCATGTCCGCGTCGGGCGTTGAAAATTTGGCGGTGTGAGTGTTGGATGTACGGAATCAGTGTTTCCCTACTGTTGGAGACGTTTAGGAGGAAGGATCTGCTGGGAGCGTTCGATACGTAGAATTTTGTACATTGTTAAACGAATAAATTGTAGTACACTGCTTTTAGTAGTGGTTTATTGTTTTCCAGTCAGTCATTCGTCATTCAAGAATGAGATTGGAAGGTCCGAAATACAGGCTTTATTAGCTTAATAGACAAAGCTTGTAGTTAAGATTGGGAAATGTATATAGTTAAAAATGCGTTTGCGGATGTGTGCTTAATAGCAAGTTGTATACTGCGTCTTTCGAAATCATTTTTGATACCCACCATTTGTCGGCGAACGAAATATCTGAATACTAAATTTTCCTTCAAGAAGGTAAACAGGACTGCGCCTATTTCGTGGTTGACATCATCGAGGAGTTTCCTGCATTATTAGTTGCTGAAGTTTGTATGTATACTTCCGATCAAGAACAATGTTTCACGTCTAGCAAGTATGCTCTGCATAGCCGGTCTAAAAAGCCAGGCGGTCAAATATGCACTTTCTCGACTTCTCGAGAAAGCATTTGGACCACTTGGATACCACGTTTTGTAATCCCCGTTCTCTGCGCAGTCACTGGACCTGAGTCAATCAGGCGGCTTATATTTAGGCTTTCAAAAGTTTCTCGGGGCTGATGGTTCTCCCATGACTAATATTGCGAGACAGGACTTTGGTGAATAGGTCATAGTGAAGCCTTACGAACTAAAATCGAGTCAGGCATCCCATCAGATAGTGGATACCCCCATTTGATGGTGTATTCCACCCCCACAAGCTTACCGCGTTCATCGCCGTTATTGTTTTTCTTCATTGGAAAAGTAATTTTCATGAGTTCAGCCTTCGTGCAACTTGCTTCCTCTAGCAAAATTTTCCTAAAAAACCAAACCACAACTTATGCGAAATCGACAGCACAAGGATATCACTCTTCTATCGGTGGAAATGTATTCGCGTCGTTTTAATTTATCTTTGACAAGAGTATTCTCACAATCAGCTCCGATCTCGGAATCAGCTAGTGCTCAAAGAAACCATGCAAGTAACAGTTTGCTGAAGTGTATGAATTTGTTTCCCGTAAAACGTTTTGGGAATCAATCTCTAATGGTCTTGAAACTATGGGAAATTCCACGTATTTTCCCGAGTGAACTACTACATTAGCCTGTTTCCAACCGTGAACTAAGTACATGTGATTACTTCGAGTTATCCGTTCACTCCAAGTGTAAGACACTTCGAAGCCGCTGTCTGTTGCTTGCTGCTGTTGTTGAAAAACTCTCACTTCCGTAAAGTTGATTGCCGATGGCATTTGCAGTCGTCGTCGAGTTACACAGCTAAATTATCGGCAGGCTTTAAGCTGTTGTGACGGTGAAGTGAAGCACTTGCCAGTCAAATGGATGGACTCAAATTAAAGTTGTAAACTCACAAACAACGAGGATTCCTGTGATTCTGCATTCCTTGGATATCATTTCGTTCATAACATGAGAGCTTTGCTATCCACAACGTTATTCAATTTCCACCTGACGATATTTTGTATTGGATTCTCGGTAACAATCCCAACTAATTAATAGCGGTCAGATTTGCTGAATGTAGGAGCAGTTGAGCGGGCAGCATTTCAGCGTGTTCCATTTGGCATCATTTTAACAATCATCCCAACGAATTTTTCTGTTAGGTGCACACCGAAGTCGGATGGATAGTCGTTATCCGAGTTACAGTGGCAGTTCATCGACAAACCGCGACTATCAGTTGTCTCGACAAAATCGACCCCCTACCAACCAAGCTGCTGTTAGTCGCGATCGGCACTCTCCAAGGCCTGGTCGCCCAGTTAATTCAAATGGTTCAAACCGACATGATTATGGCAAGAACGGCAGATTTGGACGTCAATCTGGAAATGACTTGTCTATTTCGCAACGCAATTACCGACCTAGTCGTTCCTCAGACCGTTATCCCGTTTCCAGCACGTCAAAGTCCGTCTATCCGCCTAATCGGGCACAATTCAGGAATTCTGAATCGAATCGATGGAAGTAAACAAATGTTATGGCTTGTCACACGTTTCTTGATTATATTGTTGTACATAAGTATAAGGAAATACATGTTGTCGTTTACTGCATACGTCCTATTTATCGCGGAATAAAATAGTAGTCACAAGTGTACCCTCCATGAAGCCGCTAAATAAACCCTTTTACCAGACTAAGTTGCTTTGGACTTTGCTTTGATGAATCCACGAAGCGCAGTGTTCTTTCGTTCGGATTTTTTAAGATTGGTACGCAACAAAGATGTCCCCTCATTCTAGGTCTTTCATAATAGAATTGAATTTGAATATTGAGTCATCATGAATAATAATACAAAGTCCGAAAGCATTTCTAGGCTCCGATAGTTGACATTGCCATCTGAAATTACAAATCGCAGATTTGCGAGCTACATTGCATCTAGGCAAAAATTCGTATGCTTTTTAACCTCTGAATAATTTTCATGATGGTGCTGCAATGTCTGCGTTATACATCTTGGAAGCCATTCATCAGTAGGCGAATTTGAAGTAAAACTAATCAATGACGTTTTCTGTTGCGATGTCGACTCAAAAGCTTGCTCATCCAAGGCAGTAATTGTAGCTGTTTCGATATCAATAAACTTGATATACCTATACTAATGAGATTGATTTCTGCCTTCTGTAATTCTTTCAAAACCAATAGTTATCTTTCAGTGCCTTACGGCATAAAAAAAAATAAGGAGTATTGAGGAATCGACTTTTATGGCCTGGTTGACGCGTGAGTGCAATGAACACGGGATCCCTAATTGCACGAAGTTGCGTGGAGAAGCTGGCAACGGCGACCCTAAAGCTTAGTTGAATAAAACCATTTAAGGCTTCACTAGGTTTGCGAAATGATAAATTGAACAATCAGGAGAGGAAAAATTTCAAACGCAAGGGCGCTACTAAATGCGACACTCAATCGTATCACCTGCTGTTTCTAGCCATCGATTAGGGGAGTGAGGGATCTCATGGACACTAATCTGGTAGTCTATTTGACCTACAAGTGCCAGTAGACTGGTAGAGGTTTTCATTTTTTTCCTTATGTTACCGCCTGACCGCAATCTTTCGACCATTACCACCCTTGAAGAACAGCGTAGGACGAGTCAAACAATCGTTCTGTGAGAATGCGCAAAGCATCCCAACCATCTTAATCTATTCTGATTCAGTGCCCGTTTCAATAATTTAACCCTTGGATTCACTACCTCACTCTTACCCTTGGGCTATTCACAAAGTTGTCTCACTACATTCTAACATTATAGGAACACCAATATTCAAACACCGGAATTCTCCGAATGTCTGCTTCCAACGGCCACCTTTTCAAGCTGTATAACAGGACCGACCTAGCCGCTGCAGTGTGTACTCATCCTTTGATCGAATGTCACGTCAGCACCATGGGTGCCTCAAATTGACGAATTTCCATTGCGCGAAGACAGTTCATCTGATGTACGACCACCAGATGAGATACGGTCGCCTAAGCAACTAAATCTGCTCACCTCATCTAGTTGCTTTTCCTGAAAAAGTAAGGTTCGGCTGTGAGCTAATCCAGTTCTTCAACGGCATTTACACTTCGAAGTTGCAAAATGCATCCCAAACATAGCTACTTATCATTCAAGCGATCGCGGAAAACTTGCGATTTTCTTGGATCTTCGCTCAGTAGCACAACACCGTCCGCTTATCCCGAGTAAGACGAATTTCTGTCTGAGCACGTATGAATGTCTCTACTCTGGCGCTAGGGTAGGAGTATCTCCATAACCATGTCAATGACAAATTTGATAAGGAAAGGTAAAAGAGCACAATCGTGACGAACAGCACTTCTCCTGGTGAAACATCGGCATAGGCGCAAACTCAGCGTCTGCTATTCGCATACAGAGACCGGATCAGTAAAATAAATTTTTCGGGCACACCCTCCAGTGAAAACCAGCGACAAAGAACTGCACGATCAACTGATTCGAACGCTGCTTTCAATTCAAGAAAGTCGTAAATCGTGGATCTACGTAACATGGGCCCGTGTTCTAATTTCTGTGGCAAAGTGAAAATTTGGTCAGTGCAAACCCGACCGGAGCGGAAATCAGTTTGATTCACAAGCAAGCACCAGATAATCGGCAGAGCAGTTTGAATACAATGTGATTATCACATGAGAATCTGTCATACTTGTGAATTGGTGCAATTACGGACTCCTTAGGAATTTCTATCGCCCAAATTGATCCCGAGAGTTTCTTTAACTCCGATGTTAACACTTCGTCACAATCTTTGAGGAAGAATGGCGACACTTTATCTGATCCAGCTACGTTATACCTCTCGATGAAACTTGTCTCCCTCATCATCATTTCGGGTAGAGGGCTGTTATTCATCTCCATTGGTTCACTTGCAGGCAAAGGTGGAAGGCCGACTGTGGTCGTGGGTCAATTGAACTTCTCAAATTATTCTGCCCAATGCGCCAGCCGACGCTCCTGAGTGAATCAGTGTGTCGTCCGATTCCTTAATTATCTCGTTTACGCTTGACTTCCGTGGGCCTGCATTCCTAACCAGTCGGTGAGGATTGGGACTGTTTCCGATAGCCTAAGTGTTTCTGTATCCCTAAATCTTCCTATCCACCACCATTTCCTGTCATTTCTTAGACTCCTGGTCAGTTCGCGTCTCGTTGGTCTACACGTCTCATTGTAGTTTACATCGGAAGGGAGGATCCGTGGGTACCTAACAACAACTGAAGTCGAGGCTATCTATCATTCCTGAGGTTTATGTGACAATGAGTCCTGTGTGGCGGTTGCTGCTGAGTGCATGACTTGTTTGATCTGCTCCCAGTGTTCGCTCGGATCCAGGACATTTGGTTGAGACGACAACCGCATTGAGTCCACCACTGGAAGCGAAGATTACACCAGATGGGTCAATTTCGATTCTTGCGATTAAGTTTGGTTTTCTGAAGAAACAGCATGTGATCAGAACATATATGGATAAAATTATCTCTTGTTGGTCCGATCCGCTGGGACGGAAAATCGACCTCCGATGTACCGGTCGGTTTCCGGGAGTCCAGCAGCTAAACAGAATGATTAGGGTTTCCAACCAAAGCTTTTGATCCTAACAAGAACCTGCTCGCAAGATAGCGATCAGTGGCTGAGTACGCATTTAGCTTGTGATTGGCCATCCTGTGTAGTTTGATAGGCCATGGTGACACGGAATCCATCATACCACGCCAAGACGCGGTATCACTGTGACAGTACTTGATGTTTTCATTGGAAACTTTGGTGACAGTAATATCCTTACTCACTAACTCTTGGATTCCGTTGAATAATTCGTCGTGTACCGAATGCCGCCGACTTATAGGCCCCAAGAATTGAGACACTAAGGAACTACTTGCACAAGATGAATAGGATACTGACTCTCGATAAATGGCTATACAAGTAATACGTCGGTGCACAGCTCCGCCCTCACTGACGGTTTGACTCGT
Source organism: Fasciolopsis buskii (assembly GCA_008360955.1). Lineage (NCBI taxonomy): Eukaryota > Metazoa > Platyhelminthes > Trematoda > Plagiorchiida > Fasciolidae > Fasciolopsis > Fasciolopsis buskii. Next base: position 140,241 of record LUCM01009238.1, read on the forward strand.
TCACAAATGGTTCTTTTTGTTAAACGGTAACAATAATCCCTTCATAGAGGCATTCAGTAAAGGCGTAACTGCGGTCGTAGTATGATCTTGGAACAATCAAACTTTTCAGCAAATTTTTTCGTACGTTATCCTGAAAAGCAGCTTCCTAAGCTATCTGTATCCACCAGGACCCGTAACAAGACTCTGTTCGCGAGTGTCTGGGCAGCTGCTTTTGACAAACAGCAGGGAGCAGTAGCAACCAGTAGAAATGGTTGCTGGTGCCGTTCGCTCGATTGAGTATGAGGATCAGGTGAACAGTGACGGGATGCATCGTTGTGTTAAATGCGGACAGTTGTCCTCTCACTGAGGTAGCCATTCTACAGCGCCACAGTGGTTCGGACATGTTTCGTGCATGCTTGTCTATCGTTTACGTATTCGTGCTCTTTTTGCACTTCCTGGACAGTGCTGTGGGAAGCGACGCGATGGCCTGGCTATGGCTTGGCGTAGAGGTATGAAGGAGTTAGCCTAGACAGTAGCCTCGGTTTAGTGCTTCCATCTTTCTTAGTTGGGGCTCAACAGATGAATATTGTCGTTGTTCGGGACTGAGAGCGAAGCTTCACAACCGAGAGCATTGGCGCAAACGCCACATGGAGCCGTAACAAAAAATCGCGGGATGTGTATAATCAGAAAAAAAGCTCATCTTGTTTGTGACTCTATTTGTATCCATTCTCCGTGCAGTCCTGTTGTTGCTGCTTTTGCACCACACTTTTTCTTAAGCCGGTGTAATATATATGTATCGTTGGGTAGACAGGTACTCGAGATACTCATTTTTATTACCCACTGTTGTCGCAAGTCTTGCGCCCAAAGTCCCAAGATTAACATTTGCCAAAGGTAGACAACCAGAATCACAGAAATGGAACATCATCATTGGACAGGATCAAATTCTCGATTCCCTCCGTTTTGGATGATTCCGCCGCGACGTTAGGTCTATGAGTTATAGAACAATCACACTATTCTGATTAGGCGACATTTGCTTTTAGTCTTCATCTAGTTGTTCGGTCCGTTCAGGAGCTTTAGCTATCAACGGTCTTTTTGATAAGTAACATCATCATCATCATCATCATCATCATCATCATCATCATCATCATTATCATCATTATCGTTCAGCATTAAACAGCAAGGCAAGCCTCACTGACCGCTGCCTTTCCCCAGAGTTACACGTTTATATAAAAAGAGTGAATATCTAACGGGAACAGGGAGTGGGCCTACATAAGCCGGAAAAGATAAGATGCTGCTGCAGCCAACACACGGAACACAGTCTAACTTTACACACGCACGTGTTTTCAATCATTCTGATTTGATAGAAAATGACAGCACGATCGCCACTGTTCACGGTTCACTGCCATATCCTTCAATGTCTCCAGCCAGCAAGTCGACAAGTCTTTTGGACCCCAAACACGAAGGCGTGAGACACCTACTTTAACTAACTTCGCTGTACATTTTCTCATCCCGCGTTGCAACGTCATTTGTTAATCTCCACATGGCTTCTTCTATTCCTTGGGAGAAACGCAAAATAGGGCACGATATGGTAGACGAGTGTTCGTCATGCGCAACACATGATCCAACCAGCGTAGTCTGCTAAGTTTCATTCGCTGAAACAAGCTGTTCTCAAAAGTGGCATCCAATACCAGATTTCTAACCTCAATATTACTCACCCGGTCACTCCATCCAATCCTAGCCATACTACGTAAACATCGGTTGTCGAAAACCTCCAACCGACGAACATCGCCACGTCTCGCAACCGTACAACAGAACTGAGCGCTCTGCGGCACAGTACACACGACCTTTCAACTTCAGTGAAATATCAGGCCGACGCCACAAGTGCTTCAATCCAGCGTAAGCTTGCTGAGCCTTGGATATACGCATACTTACCTCCAATCTCGAGCTACCATCGTTAGACACGCAGCTACCAATGTAGATGAAACGGTCTGCAATCGTTAGTTCCCCTCCATCCAGTATCAAGTTCGGCGCTGCTGACGTCCAGTTCTGTAACAGTACTTTGCACTTTGAAGGTGCAAAGCCCATGTCAAACCGAGCAAGCGATCTCGACAGTGTATCTAGTGCGCATTGTGCATAGTCCGCAGACTCGAACAGGCACACGACGTCGTCTGCGTAATCTAGGTCGCATAGCTTCCCTCCGTTTCCCAGTTCCGCTCCTACATCCCGGAGACCTAAAGCATCTTCCATCACCTCGTCCATGACGAAGTTGAACAAGAATGGAGAGATGGGTCACTTTTGTCGAATGCCACTAATCGTTTTAAATGAACGTGACAGTTCATCGTATGCCCTAACGCGATCATAGGTATGCGAGTACAATGATCGCAACAGGTTTACAAATTCGTTGGCATACCCTTCCGGTGGAGAGTACTGAGTAGTGCTGGTCGATCCACGGAGTCGAAAGCACCTTTCAAGTCGAGAAAGACAACGATCGTGAGGCGGTGGAACGTGTGATGCTTTTCGAGTATCTGTGAGAGAGATTATCTGGTCGATGCAATCTCGACCTGGCCGAAATCCGACCTGTTGTTCGCGGATGTTGCTCTCGCGAATCGGTGTCAAACGGCGCAGCATTATCGAAGCTAACACCTTAGTAACTATCGGAATTAAACTAATCCCACGATGAC
>LUCM01009239.1:0-30895 GCA_008360955.1 Fasciolopsis buskii
AAAGAATGGAAGAAGCCATCTGGAGGACAACAGATGACGTGGTGACGGGATGAGAAAATGCACAATGAATTTAGGTATAGCTGGTGTCTCACGTCTTCGTGGTTGGGGTCCGGAAGATCCGTCAACTAGCTGGTTGAAGACAGTGAAGGATATGGCAGTGAACCGTGAACAGTGGCGATCGTGCTGTCATTTTCTATCGAATCAGAATGATTGAGAACACGTGCGTTTGTACAGTTAGATTGTGTTCCGTGTGTTGGCAGCTGCAGCATCTTATCTTTTTCCCGCCTGTGTAGGTCCACTCTCTTTTCTGCCTTTGATATTCATTCTTTTATATAAACGTGTTACTCTGGAGAAAAGCAGCGGTCAGTGATGCCTACCTTGCTGTTTAACGCTGAAAGATAATGATGACGATGATGACTCTCGTGCTAACATCGTTCAACACGCAGCCACCAAGGTAAACGAAACGGTCCACAATCATTATTTATTCTCCACTCAGCACCAAGTTCGGCGTTACTGTTGAATCAGAGACTGAATTCTGATCAGTACCATACTTATCACTACACACCCCGCTCGATGCAATGGGCAGCGCTGTCCTGATTATCCTGCGCGACGACCGATACAGTATGGAATTATTTGTAGGCGTGTAACTGACGTGGTAGCGTTGAATGAGCAAATGTACAGCGAATCCAGGTTAAATAGGTGTCTTACGCCTTCGTGGTTGGGGTCCGAGAGACCCGTCAACTAGCTGGCTGAAGACACTGAAGGATATGGCAATGAACCAAGAACGGTGACGATCCCGCTGTCATTTTCTATCGAATCAGAATGTTTGAGAACACGTGCGTTTGTACATTTAGATTGTGTTCCGTATGTTGGCAGCAGCAGCATCTTATCTTTTTCCAGCCTGTGTAGGTCCACTCCCTTCTTGCCTTGGATATTCACTCTTTTTAATAAAACGTGTAACTCTGTCGAGAGGCAGCAGTCATTGAGGCTTGCCCACTAGTTAACGCTGAACGATACTGAGATAACCACCATGGTCCGCTTGATTTATCACCGGTCTCATCATTTGAATGTTCTCCCTCCCGGCAGATAGCACTTGGTTGTGTACCGGCTAGAGGTTCCAAAGCCGGTCGCTGTGGACGTACTTTCATGCTATCCTCAAATTTGTCTGCGGACTTTGTCTTTGCAGTTTGTTCTTGTGCTACGGCGTCTCTGGTAAGCGACTTACCATGCGCTGCCATGGTGGTCGGAATGACCCAGGGATTCTAAACCTACGCACATAATCCCACATGCATATAGCATGTTCGAACGTAGATACTGGTAGGCAGTTCATTTTCTTGGGTACTTCCCAGAATTACGGGATTGATGTTGCTTGCCTTTACGAACTGCGTCTCCCCACTTCGGCATCCGGTGTATTCAAGTCCCTCTACTGAATGTATATTAGTGGGCTAGAAGACGATTCGGGGCTTTATGGTGCTGTGATTGCAAAGAATAATCTGGCCCACGGCACCTTGATCTATGGAGAACAAGTTTCTCCAAGACTTTCAGTGGCAAGGTTCAGAAGCACGCATTTCAACGTGACCGTCACTACAGTTTGCGCTCCTGTTTTACTGGCTGAAGTAACCGCTAATGGTCTCCTCTACAGCGAACTTCAGGACTCAGTGAACCGTATCCCAAGGCTCTAATGCTTATAATTGTAGGACATAGGAACGCCCGCACGCTGCCAATAGGTGAATGCACCCATCACACACGGGAAAGATTGGACTTTGGTGGGCGATGTGAAAATAGCGACCTCTTGGCCTCGTTTGCAGATTTCAGTCGGCTGGCCATCCTTACTATCCGTTGTCAACATCGGAAAAGACATCTACTGACTGTATATTATTGCGTTCTCGCTGGTCATCACCGATCGAAGACTGCCAGGCATACCATAGTCGCATAACAAGAACCAACAACAACACGGACCCGCACTGGTGCGCACCCGCCTCATATTTCATCTTTCAGCACGGCAGAAGATCCAACCACATTGTATAGTCGACGTGTCCAAACTAACAATTCCAAACAAAGTCTAATCCATATCGAATCCTATTACATCCTGTATAGGTCATTGGATCATGGAGGTACGCAAGCCGTCACCTCACGTCAGTGTGCAGTGTCGTTGTGACAGATCTTTGAAGTACAACAATGCGTGGTCGCGGTCCATAATGAGAAACAATAGGGTTATTGCTGCGAACGGAGTCCATGGTGGAACCAAAAATCCCACCGGCAAACAACGAAATAACTGACAGGATTGTATCGCAACCCTTCACAGGGCGCGCTTATGATCAGCTGATGTGCATTCCTCTTGTGATAATTTATTTTGTGACAATTTATGTTACCACCCGTTTTCCAAAAGCGCACCTCACAAAGTGCCCATCCATTTCTTTGACACTTGACTTCAACCAACAGATTATCTCATTCTCTTTCGATATTTCTCGGTAATCATCTGTTACTGGATTCGAACCAATTGTTCCCTCAACAGTAACTAATAAACGTCTCTAACTTCTGCTTCCGACCACTCATTTAAATACCCTGGTAAGTGTCATCTCATTTTGCAAGGTACTAATTAGCGCTTGCTAAAAATTTATCCTTGGAGATGAAAAAGCTACATTTTACGTGAACTGCACCTGTTATGTGTAGGCGAGTCGGTTGGTCGACATGGTGTGCATTGTCTGGTGCCAGTTTATTCGTTCGTATGAAGCAGGCTGTTTGCATCTCACTAGTATTGTTCGCCACATTCGTAGCGGCTAGGTAGAGGAAAATATAAAATGAACGTTAAAACAGATTAAAACACGGCTTCTAATAAGCACTCATGGTCTGATTTCATGAACCACAAAAATTTTCGCCCATCCAAAGGAACACGCCGTTTTCAAGAACTTGCACAATCCATCTCTATGATCGTTGTTGTAAATCGGTGATTTGTTCATTTCTCATATTGATACTTTTGAAGTTCCCTGGAGGTTGGTTTCGTATTCATCGCATTGCTTTTGCTTAAATTTCTTCTTTTGGTTTGTTCACCAGTTGATGTGCATGAGCTTTACTTTTCACAAATGCTGTGAAATTTCGTCACTTTCCATCAACCGATATAGCTCCTCTCAACTTGGATTCTCCGAGTGGACGATTGTCTGGAGTTGAAGCCCCAGCTGCAAAGGCCTTACTTTCTGGAAGTCGCAAAACGAAACAGTCCTCTCTTGACTGCAATCGTGCTCCACTTACTGCTGCTACTACGACGACCACCTCTAGTTTTGATATGTTCGCTGATGAGGTGGAATTAGGGCAACACGCAGCCCCGGGAACTATGGCCTTGGGTGCAATGGCTTCAGAAAACCACTCACTGGCGGACAACTGGGATGATGCTGAAGGCTACTATCGTGAGTAGTACTCGTACTACGTTTCTTCGACGTATATTTTGTTCGATCTAAACTCTGGCACGATACATGACGTTTTGTACATTTGTTGACTGGACTGTAACTCTGTGTATAAGTACATCTATGTATACGCCTACTGTGGACTGGACGTCCACAACGCCCTCAACTATATCTGATCTTTGTGCGAACGTTCCTCACTCTCCACCTATTCAAGGAAGCGACCTTCCACCGTACACTGTCACAACGAGACTACAACTTGGTGTGACGGCTTGCGTGCCTCCATGATCCAACGAGCTATACAGGATGGCTCATCTCGAGCCGAACATCCAATCATGCCTGGAAGGTGAATGAGTGGAGGCCTGACGAAGTAGTCTCCCGGTCCTCCAAGTCAGGGGTTGATCTGAGTTAGCAGGTCAGTCGTAAAAACGAGTGGAAGACTAATTGATCCAAGTAGATGGGCGCCCACTCAGCTGTACCCCGCTGCCTTGGGGTCAGGTTCTTGTCAGAACCAAAGGCTTTGGTTGAGAACCCTAATCGTTCTTCTGCTTAGCGGCTGGACTCCCTAGCAGTACCCGTCCATTATTCCCCATGAGTTACACGCCTACAAATAATTCCATACTGCATCGGTCGTCGCGCAGGATAATCAGGACCGCGCTGCCCATTGCATCGAGCGGGGTGAGTAGTGATAAGTATGGTACTGCTCAGAATTCCCTCTTTTATTCAACCTGTCTCTTCTGTCTCCAACCCAATCTGTTTGCCTCTTCTGCTTACCCATGGTATCTTCATTGATAACGCGCCCGATACTCGCGACGGTTTATTGTCAAGTAGTGTAGTCGGTGGTTTTCAGTCTGTTAGCTCACATTTTCTCAAGCTTCGACAGCCTCTAAATGTCGGTTCCTTCAATGTGCGCACTTTAATGCAGGCTGTCCAACAAGCGTTTGGCTCTGACAGTAGACTCACTTTCGGTTGATGTCTGCTGCGTCAGTGAAACACGAATTCGTCATCCGAGTAGAGTAATTCAGCTAACTGCGCCAAACGTCTCGTCAAGATATTTTCTTCGCACTTCAGGAGACGAAGCAGCTCAAGCTGTGGGTCGTGGTGTAGGAATAGTCTTGAGTGAGAAGGCTGAAGCAGCCCTTTTAGATTGGATCCCAGTCAACAGTCGCTTGTGCGCCCTGAGACTGCAGGGATCAGTCGGCGGCCGAAAGGATAGTAGTGTTAAGCGCATTTTATTTGTTATTTTGGCATGCGCTCCAACAAACTGCAGCGCTGACATGGAAAAAGTCGTGTTTTATGATAACCTCGTCACCCTTGTTCGGAATAGTGAACGCTCTGACATTGTAGAGGCAGCAGGTGATCTTAATGCACAAGTTGGAAAACTGAGTGCACCGCAGTCCTGTTTAGGTGGGCGATGCGCCTTGCCTGCTCAGTGAACAGATAACGGGGAAATAATTCGCCAGTTTTGTGCAGACGATCATTTATTCCTATCTAGTACGAATTACCGACACAGTTGGCGCCGGACAGCGACATGGCGCTCCAGCTCGACAGGTACTTTGAGTCAGATTGACCATATCTCAGTCAGCTACCGTTGGCGCGGTTCTGTCCGGAACTGTAGATCATACTGGACCACGTACGTCGAATCGGACCATGTGTTAGTTTTAATGCGATTTTTGCTGCAGCTGAATGGCCATCGACGCAGGGCATAAACCCGAATGTCTGTCGAACGTTTGTCGGATTCGGCTGTTCGCAACAGCTACGAACAGAAACTGTTCGGGGAACTCAGAACTCCGACGAGCAGCAGTGCAGACGATCAGTGGGATCAAATTAAGTAGGCGATGCATTTGGCAGCGAATTTCGTCTGCGGCCCCAGATCTAGCGTTCATCAAAAACACTGGATCTCGCAAGGGTCGTTGAGTCTAATGGAGCAAAAACGCGAGCTGCCTAACTGCAAGGAAATGAATAAGATGCGTCGGCAGTTTCAGCGTCAGTTGACGATAAGCCTTAGGAATGACCGCGAAAACTGGTGGGTGAAGATAGCCGAAGAGATGGAGGAAGCGTCCGCTTCAGGTAACAGTCAAAGACTGTTTAAGCTTATATGGGACAGCGGTGGGCGGCGAACTTCGGTTAGTGAAGTCGTGTGCGATAGGAATGGAGAGCTCATCCGTGGTAGACAGGAAAGACTGGACCGTTGGGCAGAACATTTCAGGGATCGGTTTAACTGGCCATACGCTATCGTATCTAGCCCGACGTCTGGAGCTGTAAATCCTTGGGAGGTGTCACTTGATCCCCCAACGGAAGTGGAAGTGCATTCGAATATTCGGCTTCTGAAGAGGGGAAAAGCTGCCGGTCCCGACGACCTTCCCCCAGTTCTTTTCAAACTGGATAGAGCTCTGATGAAATCACTTACCTCCGTGCTTCGTGATATTTGGAGCGAGGAACGCATTTCGTTATCTTGGGGTGAGTCACTGATTGTGCCCATCTTCAAGAAGGGTACACGGAGTGACTACAGCAATCATCATTGGTTAGTTTATTCTGCTACCTACTAAGGTCCAAGCTTCGGTAATGCTGTGGCGTGTGATTATGATTGCCGAATAACAGGCCGGATTTCGTCCAGGTCGAGGTTGCATCCGAGGCCAACAGATGACGTGGTAGCGTTGAATGAACAAATGTACAGCGAATCCAGGTGACGTAGGTGTCTTACGCCTTCGTGGTTGGGGTCCGCGAGATCCGTCAACTAGCTGGCTGAAGACACTGAAGGATATGGCAATGAACCAAGAACGGTGACGATCCCGCTGTCATTTTCCATCGAATCAGAATGATTGAGAACACGTGCGTTTGTACAGTTAGATTGTGTTCCGTATGTTGGCAGCAGCAGCATCTTATCTTTTTCCAGCCTGTGTAGGTCCACTCTCTTTTTGCCTTGGATATTCAGTCTTTTTGTAGGAACATGTAACTCTGGGGATAGTACAGCGGTCATTGGTACTTACTTTGCTGCTTAACGCTGGACGATGATGATGATGTGCACAACTTTCTTCCCCTACTGATTCATGTAACTCCCCCTTCCACCCAATTCTCCCACATTATTCGGGTTCTGCGGTGTTTCGTGCTAGTGGTAGCGTCCTTGGAGTACTTCTCTTTATGTTCTGTCCCGCTATTCCTCAGATTGCGTCCGAATCCGCTTCTTCCGGCTGTCACACCTCGTCCGCGATACTCCTTCAAATTAGCCACTTTCATTGTGCGAGCACTGATGTGTATATGTTAGCAGAGGTGTTTGGCCTGTGCACTCGAGATCCTAAACGTCAACATGTGTTGTTTTCACAAGAATTGCATTAAAGACTAGCTCTGTTATCTGACTGACATCCCCATCAAAGTTGTGGTGTAAGGGGGACTTAAGCGAGTGACGCCAGTGGTTGTGTTGAGCGTTCCAAATGTAGTTGGCCACATCCGAAAGTATGTGGAATAAATAAAATGACAATTCTTGATACTTGGTGTCTGTAAAGCTAGATGCTTGCGGAAGTACAGAAAGTAAGAGAACAATCGTCCCAGCAGAATGTCAGGACATCATAGGGGCTAAATTGCAGTTCCTTAGCGTATGCTAAAATGAAATAAAAGGGATAAAAGTTATCGATCCCATTTTCTAGGTGAGCGGATGAGTGGAGATGTGTGAAAACAAAGAACGGACACAAACAGGTTAGCTGTACGTGATCGCTCACTACTTTAGTCAGCGCGGTGTAGTAAGGCCAACCGATCACTACAGATCGTTAGCCGTAAAGAAATTTCCGGCTTCGCGCCCCAAATCAAACGATATTAAATGCTATCGGTTGGGAACTTTGTACCATATCGTGTATATAACATTGATTTCACTTTTTGTTTTTCATGTTTACTTCAGGTGTGCGCATTGGCGAAGTTCTGGATAAGCGTTATGCGGTGTACGGCTACACAGGGCACGGTGTGTTCTCTAATGTAGTTCGGGCGCGTGATAGCGCCCGTGGTAATCTAGAAGTTGCCATCAAAATCATTCGGAATAACGAAGTCATGTAAGTCCATTGTTAAATGTCTTTGTCTGTTACTTGTTTTGGTCATACTATTTTAGGATGTTATAGACTATAGAATTTCTTCCGGACGTTGTCCATAGTTAAAATTCACCCTCTTTCAGGTCTAACCATTTGCAGTTCAAATCCTGCGTGTGATAGAATCAAGGGTTTTGACCGTCATTCGGATAAGAAGAACGTTTGTCGTTGGAACAAAGGGCGCTTACTTGTTTTGACAACGACTAAACCCTCTGGATTTATTATATTGTTTCTCATGCTAACTTTCAAACTTGTTGCCACTTTGTCGCTTTTTTTAGGCACAAATCAGGTTTAAAGGAATTAGAGGTGCTGAAAAAACTGAACGATGCCGACCCACAAGATCGGTATCACTGTCTGCGATTATATCGGCATTTTTTCCACAAAAATCACCTGTGTATGGTGTTCGAGTCGATGAGCTTGAACTTGCGCGAGGTCCTGAAAAAGTATGGTCGCAACATTGGTCTTCACATTGCCGCGGTGAGATCGTACACACAGCAGATTCTCTTGGCACTAAAATTAATGCGGAAATGTGGCATACTCCACGCCGACATCAAGCCGGACAACATTCTAGTCAATGAGAGCAAAATTTTGCTCAAACTCTCTGATTTTGGGTCTGCGTCAACCATACAGGATAACGAAATCACCCCCTATCTGGTCTCACGATTTTATCGGGCACCGGAGATCAGTAAGTTCGGTTTTTTTTTGATAGCTGACCTGACGCCGAACCGTCCATCGGTTTGCACGTCAGCTGCTGTATTTACGCACTTTTCATCTTGTAATTATGGATTGTGCTCATGCAGCTTCTTTGTTTGTACTTTCCTTCACCCCAAATGGCCTGGGAACACCTGCCAAATCGTATCTGAGGGCCAGGCAGATTGTTGTTCGCTGAGAACATGCGCGTGGCTCCATCGTACCAGCTTCGGATCATCCCTTTCCTGCCTATCCCCCACCTTGCCTTCCCTGATCTCAGACCTTCAGCCACTCTGGGTGACTGAGCATGCAGGCGTTGGCACAGGTGTTACCACATGGTAATCTTTTCCTCGATTCTATTCTACCCATTTCGTCCGTCTTTTGTTCTTGGTTATTGCATTATCCATTTTCTATTTTAACCAACAGAGTCAGGGCTAGTATATGGAATTCGTTGACCAAAATGCGTCTTATTTGGATGAGCAAATGAGCAACTATTACCATTCACTGAATGCCTGTTGGAAACGAAGTGAGGTTCTCAAATTGTTGCTACCATGTTTCCAATTTCCAATCAGACCATTACTAGCGGTATCTGTCGCCAAAGCGGTGTGCACTGTCCTTGATAATCATAAAATTACATTAACAGAAGCAGTGCTGAAACGAACAGTTGTTCTTGCTGGTCGTGTAAATAGTAGTAATGGAGTTGGCTATCGGCTAAATTGAGCGTTTTTTATGGTTGCATTAGGTTATATGAGGGGCTTAAGGGTTAACCAATAACTGCAGGATGATCCGAGTCACCTTGTTTTCGCGTTTCTTACTGTGGGTATTATCGGGATACGTTATTAGCACGCAGATTTCGTCTTTGACTACAGTTAGGGATAATCCCCCCCAAGATTTGATAGACTACTGACTGTCGACTAAGCCTTAGTCGGAATGCATTCGGTCTGTCGGGTGGACTGCGTTAAGCTATTCGATCATATTTAAGATTCGTTGACGGCGAATTATTTGAACAGAATATTTCACATACGGTCAACCCATATGATTTGTCTTTAGCTTGCATTCAGGTCATCGATGAGTTATAGAATATAAACTTGAGCTTTAGGGATGACCATGTTGAGTTCATATCTGGTGTGATATTATTTTCCCTTCACTTCCTGAGTAAAACCCTAGAAAGTTCCTTTTTAACATAACAGAACTATCACGGGTTTAGTTGCTTCCATATTTTTGACAATAAACAAATCTTTCCGGGTACCCCATTTTCTCACTGCTTGTTTTGAGTTTCAGTTCCCCTTATGGGGCATTGCACAAGCAAGTATCTCGAGCTTGCTCCCCTTATTAGTCAGTAGCGCAGAACCAGAAATTTCACAACTTTTCTGCAAGTCTGCCTATGGTTCAAATCATTTTCTTGTGTGATCACTAACATATTGATGAGGTCGAGTCACTCATTGAGTTCCGCTCCCATTCAGTTTTCAGTGACGACAAATGCTTCTTGCAAGTCCAACCATTGTCCCTTATTCACTCCACGGGAGAGATTAGACGTATTGGGTTAGAGAGCTCAGTCGTTATAAGGGGCACCGAGAGTCTGCGATAATTGGAAGTTTTGGGCCATATGATTAGATGCGGCAGCCTGTGGCGTTCATGCATTTGGGATTTTCCCGCTTTATGGTTCTAATTTATAGTCTTAAATTTTCTTTCAGTAATATTTGGTACATTGAGGCAGCAATCAAAACCAAAAACATCTAACTACAAGATTAGTGGTTGTAAAATCTGAAATTGAGACGCGGAGAGCGTCGCTCATATATCGAATGTAATGATTTAGACTTTCCCTTCAGTTCTGGTTTCTTTCGTGATTAAATCCCCTGGTAAGGGATCTAGTGTGAAACCGCAATACCAACTTGTTTTCGGAAGAAACTACCAGCAAACATGTAGTGTGGGAGCTTCTTGAGATGATCTGCAAATCCTTTTATTTGTGTTCGGGATAAAAACTCACTTGATTAGGGAAATATTTGTAGGCCAACCTTATCGCTTCGCCTAAACAAGGACTAAAAGTAAGGTTGAGATTTATCGAAAGCAGTTTACTGCTGCTTAGCTTTGTTTTTAGCGTCTGTTAATCGTACCAAGTGCCGTATTTCTTTAATATGCTTCATCATAATAGACCTTAATTCAGCTTTATCCTCATGCGTGGACAATACTTAATGTCCCGTAAGAAGGATACAACGATCATATTGTGATATGCGTGATCTTTATATTCAGTGAACTGAACCGTGATGTATCCACAGCATTTATCGGATTTCGATACTTATATGATTTGGTTGCTGAAAAGCGCTTGAAATTATTGGGCTCAATAGTCTTATTGATGGCATTTATTGGCCATTAGTGAAGTTACTTCAATGACAATGACCAACCCGAAAAGGCATTGTGCTGTCACGTTACTCGTGATCCGCGAAGGGACTTATAAAATTCAGTGCATGGTTCTTGATTCCTTAGGCTTGCCGTCTACCTTAAGTCACCGATTATTCTTGAGAAACCGATAGTGAGGTTTTTCCGAGTAGCCAATTTGAGCTTAGGTCTGTACCTGCCAATGCAGTAGCTGCTCCATTTATTTTGGAACGTACTAAATCAAGTTGTACTCGTTGAATGAGTTCTATCCCGGATTCGTCTCACCTGGGCCGGACAAACTCTAGACCACTTGTGCTAAAAATGCATTTCACGCTCTCCATTTTTGCCCACTACTCTACTCCCACCCATCAAAATTGCAGTTCTTGGCATCCCATATGACTACAATTTGGATTTGTGGTCTGCTGCGGTTACCCTTTTCGAGCTTCACACTGGTCGCATTCTTTTCCCGGGAAAAACGAATAACGAAATGCTACGTTTGATGATGGAGACACGGGGTCATGTGCCCAATCGGGTTATTCGTCGAGGAATGTTCCGAAATCAGCATTTCGATGAACAGTGCAATTTCCTGTACCATGAAGTCGACAAGGTGACTCAAAAGGTGGGTAAAATCTCATTCTTCTTTCAAGTCGTCGACGTCGTTATTCTCAATCCGTTCGTAATGTTGGTGTGACTAAAATTGGTTCCAGTGGGTCATTCTTGATTTTCCCATCGTTATTCAAGTTCTAACCGTTTCTCATCCTTGTTGCATCATTTCTCAGCTTGCTATGATATGTTTAGCAACATATAGGATCATTCTTATCAAGAGCACATCAGACCTAAAAACGAACGTGATTTCTCATGTTTTGTCATCATCATTATCGCTCAACGTTAAACACCAAGACAAGCATCACTGACCGCTGCCTTTTCTCCAGAGTCACATGTTTCTATAAAAAGAGTGAATATCCAAGGCGAAAAGGGAGTGGACCTACACAGGCTGGAAAAAGATAAGATGCTGCAGCTGCCAACACACGGGACAGTCTAACTGTACAAACGCACGTGTTCTCAATCATTCTGATTCGATGGAAAATGACAGCGGGATCGTCACCGTTCATGGTTCATTGCCATATCCTTCAGTGTCTCCAGCCAGCAAGTCGACAAGTCTTTCGGACCCCAACCACGAAGACGTGAGACACTTAAGTTACCTAAATTCGGTATACATTGTCTCATTCCACGTTGCAAAGTCATCTGTTGGGCTCCACATGGATTATTCCATTCATTGAGAGGGACACAAAATAAGGCATGGTATGGCAGACGAGTGTTCGTCAGACGCAACACGTGACTCAACCAGCGTAGTCTAGTAAGCTTCATACGCTGAAATAGGGCATTCTGAGAGCTGGCATCTAATATTAGATTCCTGACCTCCACATTACTCACCCGGTCACTGCATCCAATGTTCGCGATGCTACGTAGACATCGGTGGTCTAAAACTTCTAGCCGACGAACATCTCTCACACGCATACTCCATGTCTGGCGACCGTACAGCAGTACTGAGCGCACTGCGGCACGGTACACACGACCTTTCAATTTCTGTGAAATATCGAGCTGGCGCCACAAGTGCGTCAGTCCAGCGTTAGCCGCTCGGGCCTTGGATAAATGCCTGTTCACCTTCACTATCGAGCTACCATTGTTTGACACACAGCTACCAAGGCTTTGTGCAAACCAGAAACTTGGTCGTTAGCCGTACGCAGAGCCATAGGGAGCTTCGGGCCTTACAAAACGAGGCTTTTGGCAGCCGAACATTTTGTTCCCTCGCCAAAGCGGTCTTCCGATATTTCTGCCCTTCAATTTCGCTCAGTCAACAATCCTTAGTTTCTGTTCATCGAGTATCCTTTGTAGTGCTGCTCTCTCCCAGTTTTGTAGCAACAGTGTAATGTTTGCAGGTGCGAGGCAGGTGTCGAATATAGCTGCAGCCTTCGCAAGTATGTCTAGTCCACGTCGTATATGGTCTGCAGATTCGAACAGACAAGGTCGTCTGCGTAATCTAGGTCACACTGCTTCCTGTTTTCCAGTTCAGCGTCTACATCCCGAAGACCTGAAGCATCCAGAATTACCTCATCGAAAACGAGGATAAACAAAATATGGAAAGATGAGATTGCCATGTTGAACATCGGTGGTCGTTTCGAGTGAATTTAGCAGTTCACTGTATATCCTTACTCGACCACAGGCATACAAACACAGTACACACTTGAGGTTAGCTTATTTCACTGACAATCCCCTTTGATGAGGAGCAGTGAATACCGCTGTCGATCGACTGAGTGGGATGTGCTTTTCGAATTGAAAGAAACTAAGATGGCTGGTTTACGGTGTTCGTGGCGTTTTTTGAGTAACTGGAGAGGAGTAGAAATCTGGTTGATGCAACCTCGACCCGGTGGAAAATCGGCGAGCTTTTCGCGGACTTTACTTTCGCAAAATGATACCAGGGTGCTCAATATTGTCGCAGTTGTGAAGTCAATAACTAGAGAAACCTAATTGATCGTACGATAATGGTAGTGGTTACCACGTAGCCCAGATATCACTGAGTAAGGCGACAGGTGTTTTCACCAAAGCTCCACCGTTTGAGAAAAACTGCACGGAGTTCGTCGGGTCTTGCCGATTTTCTCTTCACTTCCGGTTCCGTTGGCAAATGGAGTGACGCCACCTAATGATTGATAGTTGGTAGCGTTTGAGTAGTCACATTTCCGCGGCCAAATAAATCGTTCCCTGAAGCGTCTTGCCCAACGATCGAACCCAAGGACTTTTTTGGTTGTTTCCAAAGTCGCTAATCTCGACGGAAGCTGACGAGTGTTTTTGTTCATCTGCATATCATTTTGGGACCTTTTCCTATTTGCTTTCATGTCGCATGAAACCAGGTGAATAATGATTGTCTGAGCGTCTCATTTTTTTTAAGGACAGTGTTATCGCTGCGCAAACTTCGAACTATGTTTTCAAATGGCGAAACGAGTGCACGTTTCACAGATTCGGGATGTTTGTTCTCATTGAACCTAACACAGGGCGCATCAATTTTGCAATAAACACGGAATTCAATTCGGACCCGGTGCTTTCGACTAAGAGGTCAATTTGTAAAGCCTGTACCAATTGACTTCCCAGGCATGATTGCATCTTCGGCTTGAGACCATCTATCCTGTATAGGTTGTTGAGTTACAGAGTACGCAAAACCGTAGTATCATTGCGACGGTGTTTATTGTTTGCCACTAATTCTGATAAAAAGAAAGTCAAGAAAACATTGAACTATCCGTTTCTCAGACAAGAGTTAGTATCCTGTGTTGGTTTTCTCTGGTCAGCACTCAGTGCTTGCTTAATCTGCTAGCTAGTTTGTCTCATTGTTATCGGCTCATGTTATCCCGCAGTTTTTTGCCGTGTTTATCAATTGACAATCGATGAGATGTCAATGTAATCGTGCAGACCTCTGATCAAGGTTGCTGATGTGACGATTCAACATCCAATACCCTTACAATTTGTCCAGTAGAGGTGTGAAACAGTTAGCTTTGGCTTTGACATCGGTTGATGCTTTCCGCCTTCATGGTGACAGCAGAAAGCCGTCGGTTTGTCATGATTTATTATTTTTCCACGATAAACGTATTAACTCAGTGTACGCATTCTCAACTCTAAAATATGCAACCTGAGCTGCAAATATTTTTACTCATCAATATATATATATATATATATATATATATGTATATCATCGTTAATGCTGATCCGGAGCCTGAGCGTTCCCCTCGACAACGTCTTCGATGACTAGGCTTTATATTAAACGCGTTATGTTGGTTGTCATGGTGCTCTTTTGACTTATTTTAAAGCCTTACTTTAAGAGGATAATTATTATTGTTTGAAATTAAAGGTGGAAAAAATCCTAAGCCCGTTATCACAAATTGCGCTTACTGTTTTGCCGATATTCAGATGGTCCTAAAGCTGTTGGGTTGGCCATTGAGACGAACTTTAGTCTGTCTATCATTTGTATTTATTAACATCTATTGTGATCCTCGGTTTTCGTTGTTTTCAGGAGAAAGTTTCCGTTATGCGGAACATACAACCGACGCGAGATCTTCTGGTGGATCTTCTTGGTGACTCCACCCTTCCGGAACCGTTACTGCGAAAGGTGACACAGTTTCGTGACTTGTTAGAGAAGATGTTGGTCTTGGATTCGACTCGTCGATTATCACTGAACGAAGCACTTCAACACCCTTTTATCACTGAGCGTATGTCTGCCGCATCTGAAGCCGGAGTCCAAGTGTCATGAATTTGTATTTTGCCCGCACTCGCCTCTCACTCGTCTAACGCCACTTCTGATTACCCTTCCGGGTTTGATTGTACAACTTGTATAAAATCCTACTTCAAACGTTCTGTGAAATATATTTGAGCTCTTCGCATGTTACCCTATCCTTGAATTCATCCAATTGTTTATTTCATTTTGCTTTAGGATGCTTATCGTTTTACAAAAACGAATGGTTTTGAAACATCTTCCAAGCTGAAGGTTTCAAGGCAATCCAAGTCAAGCAAATGCTTTATGTTTCCATGTAACCTAAGGGCATGTTCTTAAAGTGAGTAAAATACTGTACAGTGATTGCTTAGCGGCTGGATTCCCTAGCCTGTTGCAGACCACCTGCTCATAAGAGTTACACGTCTACAGATAATTCCACACTGCATCAGTCGTCAGACTAGATTATCACGACCGCGCTGCCAGGTCGGGTGGTGGAAATGTTTCAGAGCTGTGTTAACGTCCCACTGCCTTGAGGATGAGTTTTTGAATCAAAAACTGGTTCGAGTTCCCAAAGAAAAAAACTTGCGATGTTGGAACCCGCGAATCATCGATTGTCCAGATATTTGCAGCGCCCTTTCCGCAGAGGATCTTTTTAATTTCTGTTCTTTCGATGACGGACCACACAAGATTCCGCGGAGAACTGAGACTGAGTGATGAAGTCTGATGATGGCATTGGTGACAAACGCTCACCTAACTTGGCTGCATTTTTGTCCCCACGATCAACCATATAGGACAATAGGCTGTCCTAGCTGGAACTAAAAATTTTGAGGTCTGAGACGTACAAACGATTTCCACTTCCATTATCACTCCTCGTAGCCTAGTTATAACCTTTTCTCTTTCCACTCTCTGCGCATCGCATGATATGGTTTTGAGCGCTGGCTATCAGATTGGCGTTTAAATGGCTCTGGGCGTACCAGCACGTGCACTGTCACACAGGACTCCTATTGACAGTCGGTTGTCTACAATTCGCTTGAACAGGTGTATGCCTATCAGTGACAGTTGATCGCAGCTTCAGCTGTGCATCGTATCTGTGTATGTGCCCACTAATTGCAACCGTCGTGATCCGAAAGGCGAGCTCTACCTGGAGTTACCTCGGTTACTGTGACGAGTGTGCTCAGCGACCGTTGAATTCGTTGCAGGTGCCTTCATTGCCCGACTTGGATACCTAACGGAAACGGAACGACACATCGAATGCCCACTTTCTGCCCCAGGTAGTCACACCAGCAACGGTGGTCGACAGTCTCGGTAATGACCGTAAACAGTAGTGGATAATCGAACGTAAGGAAGTGGAAAACTCCGAAGCTATCTTGATTACTTGCAGCCTTTATCTACTGGTTAGGAAGCTTGTTGTAAGAGAGCTAATTAAAGAAACACTGGAACACAGCAATCGCGTCACAGACTTCGGCTCTGACCCACGACCAACGACAGTCCTCATCTCTTGGGCCCCAACCACGATGACACTAAGCACCAACCGGGGCCAAAGCCAATGCTAACTTCTTCATACCTCCACGCTAAATCATAGCCTGACCGCCACGTCGCTTCTTGTAGCCTTGCCCAGCAAGTACAGGAAGAGTACAAAAAATAGACGATGGGCAGGCATATGTAATACGTGTTCAAACCACCGAAGGCGACGTAGAGCGATTATTTCAGTCAGAGGACGACTGTCTGCAACAACACACGCCGACGCACTTTGCCTTTGCTCACCCCATGTTCCCCACCAGACACGAGCAATGCTTCGGAGACATCAGTGGTCCGAAGCAGAAAGTCGCCGGGAACTATCAACTTCGATAGGCCAAGTCTCGCAACCGTAAAGCATAACATTAAGAGCTGTGGCATTGCACACCCTCCCCTTTAGGAAAAGTCACGTCAAGTTTGCGCCACAAGTGCCTCAGATTCACGAAAGCTGTTCTGGCCTTCGCATCTTGAGTTGCCTGTGCATTATCACTCAACGAGGCGATATCATCGGCATACTCTCAGTCAAAACTCCGTCCCCTGGGGGGAGTTCAACTTCACCGTCTAAAAGATCATCTTCGATGACAAAGTTGAAATGAAATGGGAATAGAATACGAACTTGCAGTATTTTACTGGATACGACGAAGTGTGATGAAAGCTGGTCATAAGCCCCAATGCAGCCTGACGTATGGGCGTACAACTCTTTGAGGGCCGATACATACTTCTCAGATACTCCATTTCTCAACAAACAGTGCTGTGGTGCAAACCTACTAACAGAATCAGAGGCTGCGCGAATGTCTGAGAACACGATGATTGTTGGCCTTTGGAAAGTAAAACGGTGCTCAAACACCTGTCAGAAGGTGAAGATTTGGTCATCGCATCCACGACCTGTGTGAAATCCGGCCTGTTTCTCACCAGTTTGCCCTTCACATGTGCTGCATGTGCTGTCATCGACCGGCCATCTAGATTCATCTTGCAATCACTATCTACCTCAGACAGCAGTGTGCGGCGAGACGGGAGCGTGCAACACAAAGCCAAACTACCCTAATCTACTCTCATTCAGTATCTGTCCGAATTACTGAATCTCAGGTCCCTATATTTTACTTCTAACCTTCAAGCCACCGAAAAATTTTCGCACCGTATTCCACCAACACTACGGAGGGAATGATATTCAAGCATAGACAGCCTTCTCAAATCTGCCTTCAGAGGTTTAATTTCTGTATCGCACTGCAGAACTACCAATAGTGTGTTTTATAAACTTGACCTTCGGTCGATAGGCTGATGTCACACCCACCCCATAGATGTTTCAGTTTAATGAATGCCGATCCGATCTTCTGTTTACAGGTAGACGCTTCATCTTATACGCGGTCATCAGGTAAGATACACCTAACCATGTGAGTAAATTGGTCCACTTGACTTAATTCTTCCCCACAAGAACAGTATTCAGCTGCAAATCAATCCAAACCAACAACAACATTTAAAATTTTGAAGGTGCAAAATGCATCCCAAATATGGTTATACTTGCATGAAAAACAATAATTTACCTCCAACTCATATAATATACGGTGTTAACACTGGAGACTCCGGTTAGAATCCGAGGTCCATTTTACAAAGCTTTGTTCAGGTATCTTCATACATAAGGAGGAGAAGGTAAATGAATACATGCTAAAAATACTAGGAGGTTAGCTAGCCGATATACCTTATGGAACGAAGCGAATTAAGGAGCAATCATGAAGATGATTCTCCGTAAATTACTCTTGAGAAATCTTCACGGGACGAACATTGGAAAGGATGAAATCATAATCTCCTCCGATGTTGTCTCTTTTCACATCAATGCCCTTAGATTTGGCAAGACGGATGCTACAAGAACTTCTAAAGAACACCAGTGGAGCGAACAACTAAAGTCGAGTGGTATATACGAACTAGTGGAATTGTGCCTGAAAACATTTCAAGTTCGAGGGTACTTTTGCAAACAATTGAAGGGAACCCAAATGGGCTCACCAATATCTGGTTTCGTTGCAAAGGCAGTGATGCAGAAACTGGAGAAGACCATCCTGTAGGTCATTAAACCAAAACCGTGGCTGCACTATGTTGACGACAAGTTCGTAATCCTTAAAAAATCTGAAATACAGCAAACTATGGAGACAGAATATGGCAACAGTCTACCGTTTCTAGATGTGCTCATCACTGGTCGCTAATGAACAGCAACCGATCCCTACTGATGGACGACTTCTCGCAGGATAAGTTGTTTTGAAAAACGTAGAATTTATATCCAACCTTTCAGAGGTCTTGTGGTGTGGTCAAATTTGATCGCATTTACTGTTTTCGGACTGGAACATTCCATGCCCTCCGAATATTGCTTAGTCTGCCATTTATGATCCCTGAACCAAATGAGGAGAAATGTCGCTTATGATCTCAATACATATCTTGCGTTTACACCCGAGAGTGGACGAAAACGACGATTTTATGTGTATCCTCTCCTCCCAAATGTAGAAAATTATCGAGAAAAACAAACGTGAATTGTATCTCACAACAAAGAAGCTTGATCGAAATCAATAATGCATCAAAGGAGTTTTATTTGTGGGCACCTGTAATTTATCTTATTTTATGGTTCTCAAGCGTTCCTTGGTACGATACTTCCTTTTTTGGTGTCGAAATTTGAATGTACAGAATCAAGACACCCATCTGAACAAACACAAGGCTAGGCCTCAAATTTTTTCCATGAACGGCCTTTTCGTTCTCATTGGGAGTCCTGGTAATATTCGGGCTACTGAAAATTTATTCAGCGAATTCGCTTCCGAATCTCCTGACGAAGGGATTTCAGTTCAAAATTGCGCAATCCAAGGTATTCGGACCAACTATGAGCCAAGATTTCCAGTTGTGAACCACCAAACGGAGCTGCCCGTTTCTATGAGTTAACCCTGGTTTTGTTTTTACCGTCGTATTTTTTCGGTCGCACTGTTGCAGTCTCACAAGCCTACGCAAGTTTGCCTTTAAATAAACTCCCTTTATTATTAACGCAAGGATAACTTCGCAGTTACACTGTAACTAGCAGCCACCACATTAATACGCAGATGATTGACAGCCATGTGATTTGAAAAGAAGTCACGTGCGTTTTGTTGGGGTAACAATAAACTATAGAAAATCGATCCCAAATAAATGGCGTGGTCAGTTAGTCCTAGTAGTATGTTTAAATGCAGCCTGTTCTCAGTTGTTCTCCTGACAGTCTTCATTGTACAACTATACGCTGAAGAACCAGAAACTGATTCAGATGACTCTTTAGCCACCATTAGAAGCAGTCCGTTTTTCCACCGTGAACCGCGATGGAGGGGATTTGCATTTCGGTCATTTGAGCACATGGATTCTAGTGTTTTCCGGGATTATAAATATGGATTCCCGCCTGGCATTTACGGAAGCTCAGTCATCCCACTGACGATTTGGTATCATTTATGGGGTCCCCATACAGTAGAAGGTAAGCTAGAGAAAACAGACCGTTCAAAAATCGGTGGTATTTCATTTAATTCAGTTACACACGCACTCTTTGTTATCTGCCGGCCTTGAAAAGAATGATTTTCATATTCATTATTGACACCGGATACGAATACCTATTAACCCTGGAGATTTTACTGAGTTCAAAATTTCTAATCACAAGACATTCACTATTAATCTTGCCAATATCGTCAGTGAAGAGACTATATAAGCTATGCAATAGAAGGACGATTGGGGACCATAGTAACTCCGTCAATGCTAAATTCAAATTAACTGGTGGGAATTCCTGGATGCCAAAAGGGAATCCCAAGAAAGACACGCCGGTAGGCGTCAGCACAACTGATATTTTACAACCACTTAACTTGCACCACCATGCTCTGATTTCGGTTACTATTTCACGGCATTACTCACTAAAGGAGAAAAAGGGAAAAAATAGCTAGAGAAGGTAATAAGTTGGGGAACTACATGCAACAGGACAGATTTGGACTGCAAAAACGCCACTGAACTCAGCATTGAACCATATCATCTACTATCTCCAAACCTCGCTGGGGGATCTAGTGGACCCCGACCCGGTAGCCTGACTGCACCCCCAATGGCCAGTCCACCGGTTAAGTATTTTTGGTCTTTTGTCTGAGTTATCGACCGGCCATCTAGATGCTTCTTCCAATCACTGCCTGTCTCATACAGCCATCCACGGGAGGATGAGCTTTTACCGGTCATGCTGAAGCTTTTTTCCAACTGCCTAAATCTATTTAGATTCAGTGCGAAGTTCAAGGTTAAAAACGAACTGAACTCTTGCTAAGCCGCCTTGTCGATTAGGCAGCTAGTGTACACCTTTTATTGGTCAAGTTGATGTACGCCATTCTTTTGCGACATTGAATAAATGGTACCATTTGTTTCCCCATAATTTATCACAACAGTCAACAGTTCACACGTTTATTTCTTGTCTATATAAGATGAATGAAATCAGGCAGAGGATGATTGCCTAGTCGAGCGTGCACACTCCTAGTTATACTTAATTTCCCTTGCGGTTCCCATTGGTGCTGGGACATTTTCAGCACAATTATTAGATTGATAACTGAAACACTAAGTGAGAATTAACATTTTCGAAAAATCTTCTACCACGTAACATTTATTTACGCACGGAAGAGTTGTGTGCCAACTAGTGTATCTCCAGGTCTTCGGTAGGAAGAAGGTAATGGAAATTCTGAATAACCGTCAGCACATTTGACCCAAGACTACTGTGTAAGCCTCTCATGTTGTGAAATGACTATGTCCATCATACGGTATACATATATATGTATATATATAGAGAGAGAGAGACAGTGTGTGTGCGTGTGTTGAGAAGGCGTACACTGAGTTAATACGTTTATCGTGACGTTTCGATCGAAACTAGGACTCGTAGTCAAACGTGAATGAGTGATTGAATGGGATCGCTAGTTCCGTTCGGTTTTGTACACTGTCCGTCTATTTGTCTCTCTATTCTGCATCGGTGTCTTGTTAAGATGACGTAATGTTTGTCAATCTCGACATGCCGATTGAACGAGTTATTCGAGTGGAGGGCTTCTAGAATCAGTCGCTCCCCCTTTCTGTTTGCCCGGCTGAATACCATTGCGTTGTTGATGTTGACCTCATGGCCTGTTTTTGCACAGTGGTTCCAAATCTGCGAGTGTGGGTCAGCGCGTCGTAGAGCTAAGCTATGTTCGTGCAAGCGTATGCGTAATTGTTTGCTTATCTCACCGACATACTGTTTGTCAAATGTATATTTATAAATCCCACACCGGCTTGAAAAAAGCACGGTATCGATGCGACAACATGTAAATGGGACTTCACGGAACGGGGACAAACCACACATTTTTGTGAATATTGTTTTCGGATGATTTTAGGGAGGTGAGTTTGATAGGCGAGCCACACAGCAATCCCGTCAATAAATTCGGCTGTGAGCTACAACTTTCAGCGTCTCCAACCAACAACAGTCCTCATCTCTTGGGCCCCAACCACGATGACACTAAGCACCAACCGGGGCCAAAGCCAATGCTAACTTCTTCATACCTCCACGCTAAATCATAGCCTGACCGCCACGTCGCTTCTTGTAGCCTTGCCCAGCAAGTACAGGAAGAGTACAAAAAATAGACGATGGGCAGGCATACGTAATACGTGTTCAAACCACCGAAGGCGACGTAGAGCGATTATTTCAGTCAGAGGACGACTGTCTGCAACAACACACGCCGACGCACTTTGCCTTTGCTCACCCCATGTTCCCCACCAGACACGAGCAATGCTTCGGAGACATCAGTGGTCCGAAGCAGAAAGTCGCCGGGAACTATCAACTTCGATAGGCCAAGTCTCGCAACCGTAAAGCATAACATTAAGAGCTGTGGCATTGCACACCCTCCCCTTTAGGAAAAGTCACGTCAAGTTTGCGCCACAAGTGCCTCAGATTCACGAAAGCTGTTCTGGCCTTCGCATCTTGAGTTGCCTGTGCATTATCACTCAACGAGGCGATATCATCGGCATACTCTCAGTCAAAACTCCGTCCCCTGGGGGGAGTTCAACTTCACCGTCTAAAAGATCATCTTCGATGACAAAGTTGAAATGAAATGGGAATAGAATACGAACTTGCAGTATTTTACTGGATACGACGAAGTGTGATGAAAGCTGGTCATAAGCCCCAATGCAGCCTGACGTATGGGCGTACAACTCTTTGAGGGCCGACACATACTTCTCAGATACTCCATTTCTCAACAAACAGTGCTGTGGTGCAAACCTACTAACAGAATCAGAGGCTGCGCGAATGTCTGAGAACACGATGATTGTTGGCCTTTGGAAAGTAAAACGGTGCTCAAACACCTGTCAGAAGGTGAAGATTTGGTCATCGCATCCACGACCTGTGTGAAATCCGGCCTGTTTCTCGCCAGTCTGCCCTTCCCAAGTTTTGCGCAACCTTTGGAGAATCACGGACGCAATCTACTTTGATGCTCCTCGAACTAGGTTATTATCTCTATGGATAGTGTAATCACTGCGCACCTTTTAGGTGATGGGGACAATGTTCGACCTCACTTCCCCCCTCACGAAGACGGAGCTTTCTCGGAGCTCCAGATTTTGAACAGCTGCGGTTATCCCTTGAGATTCCGGTGCTTTCTGACGTCTCTAAGTCCATCCGCCACAGTTGGCGGATCTGTTGTAACAGGCTACCGGATGCTTGCGGCAATAGCTGCGGGAGGCGGTGGCTTTGAGTGTTCTTGAAAGTGCTTCACTCATGATACCGGGCTTCACTTCAGACTGTGGATAGGCAAACCGTCATCTTCACGAATCGTTTCATCTACACCCAATGCTTTTCTACTAGGATGAAGTGAAATAGCTAGCGGCAATCTCCCATAGCGGCAGCATATTCCATCGCCGAAGCTCGTTGACACTACCAATCTCGCGATCTCTACTCAAAGTTCCATCGAGTTCACGTCTCGTTATTGGTCGTGCTTCATTATGCTCACTGTCAACCGGAATGGACTTCCGTGCGTCAAGAAGGCCCAGAGGCTCATCAAAAATCCAGAGTGTCACAACGCGACGGGTCGGGCCATAATTTACTAAATCAGCCGAAGGCAAAGTCTTCGTGGTAAACAAAAAGTATTCATTGATATTTTTGTGGAAGGCAATCTTGTATTTTCTGCCAGTGCGTTTTGGCAAGCTGGTAAGTGAGTCGGATCTTACTGTTAATCGGTGATTAGCCGACGGTGTGTCGTGCTTTTTGTTTGCTCACGGAAGGAAGTGGGCTGCCTTTTACAAACTACCGCGTTGTCGGAATCGATGTGAGTATTCCAGTACGATCGGCAGGCTTTTGAACAGCCCAGCCTTTTGCTAGACACCAGTATCCCTAAGACCTTAAAACCTCATTCATTACTTCTTCGAAAAAGAAGTTGAATAAAAACGATAGATAATACTGCAGTGTCGAACTACGTTAGTCGTTCCGAATGAATTTGGTAGTTCATCGTACAAATTTCTCGGCCGTAGTTATGTCAGTATAATTCATGCAAGAGCTTAATGCTTTTAGCTGGCATTTATTCTCTCGTAAAGTACAGTGAACAGCATTGTGGAATGTGCCTTTCTAATATGAAAAACTAAGATAGCTTGACGACGGCATGTTTGGCTGGTTTCGAGTAACTGGCAAAGAGCAAATATCTGGTTGATACAACCTGGATATCGTATTAATTACGGTTGCCTCCCACCATTTTCGCCATCGTAGTATTTTACTAGTTGATTAAGTTGCATCCTTTTGAATTGACTTCTCAATTCTTTGTCATATGGTCCATTGCACTGTTCGAGTATATGCACATCAGTTTACTCAGCTAGCCAGGAATAAAACATCGATCATCATCGACACCGGGACGAATTCGATGCCGATGTCAGCTCTGTTAGCGCGCCAAAACATTGGGCTTATTGGTGGCAGACTACCGAAGCTTTTCTGAAGCGGAGAAAAGCTTATGAATCCGACAATCTCGACATGCTCATCAGATTCCTCTCTCTATACTTCTGCGAACTTGTCTCCGAATGTCAGAC
The DNA here is from genome assembly GCA_008360955.1 of Fasciolopsis buskii. Classification (NCBI taxonomy): domain Eukaryota; kingdom Metazoa; phylum Platyhelminthes; class Trematoda; order Plagiorchiida; family Fasciolidae; genus Fasciolopsis; species Fasciolopsis buskii. The sequence goes on from LUCM01009239.1 coordinate 24,351, forward strand.
TTTCTATATCGTCATTGTGATGCTGCCGTCTCAGGAATTTGGTATAAACTCGCTGTCGCCTTGCCACGTTTGTAACCACTCGAATCATCTTTGCTCCTGTTGTCCGGCCAGTGATGCAGTTTGTAAGATTGGCGGAAAAACACGCCATTTCAAGCAAGTATGCAAACAGAAACCAATCCCTTCGTCTTCCTGCCTTAACAGCTGTTTCACTTCGCCTGTCTCGAAGTACTACTGGCTTCCATTTAAACTATATCGAACTGTAAATGATCGTAGACACCGGGAGCTCCGACAGTTACGTTTCACAATTTATCCTAGACTCCTATCACTGGGAATGTCTAGCGTGCAACTCGCGAAAATCGGTGGGATCTACTTTTACGTCTTGCTTAATAGCAAGCATTGTGTGACAAGCATTCGCTGTCAAAACGTGTCTCACGAAAATGTTAAACGATCAGTCACGAGCAATCTGTGCTCTAATGTTTTGCCTAGCCACCGCTTTCTTAAACTACATCAGAAAGTGTAAATACCGTTTGTCGGCAAACTCGGTCGCTTTTGCCGTTCAGTCTGAATGCCGCCAAAGTACAGTCCCCGCCGTTTATTTCCACTTATCGTCTGACTCTGCCAACAAGTCACAGGAAAATTCTGACGCGGATGAGTACTTCATTCGTCCTGAAATTCAGCGGCCCTTGAAAGACATCATCACTGAACTGCTTAACTCCTCTTGGAAGGCACAGGTCCTGGTGACTAACAATAAAACCCACAAGAAGCGAATGATTCTAGATTAAAACTAAATAATCAGTTGATTTGCTTACCTGGACGCTTAGCCAATGCTACGAGTAATAGTAGCTATATTACATTCTGTGATTTTTAGCACACTGGATGTAAAGAATGCCTACCATCTGATTCCCTTTGCCAACCACGAGAAGCCATGCAATGCGTCTGGAGCTTGTGATGATCTCTATCATTTCCGATGAGTACCTTTTGGGTTAACTAAAAGCGTTGCCTACTTTCGGCCCACCATTGACGAAATCCTATAAGATGATTTTGCTCACATCGACAACGTCACTGTTTGCAGCTTCACAATGATCGATCACAACCAAATGCTTGAGCCGTTTCTTAAAGCTGCTACAGTGCACAGAATTACGTTTAGCATCGACAAATCCGCGATGATTGTCGGCAAAATTCAGCTTCTGGGTCAACCTATATCACAGGAAGAAATCAGGACCGGTCCTAAGAGAATGAAACCATTAGGGAAAATGCCCCTTTCAGAGAGTACGAGACCTTGTCCCGCATTATCGGATGTTCTCGCACTATTCGCAGTGAATGATGTCGTTTCCCGGAAAGATCACATCGCACATGAAAAACAAACTTTCCCCTGGCTATATCATCAAACATACTATATACTACCTCAAGTTGTCAAGAAGTGTTGTAGTTGAAAAAGACCTGTTGAACATTGCCATAACCGCCTCACTGAGTCATGGAAATTGTCCCTTGGCATTTTTCCCATGTATCCGAATGCCAATGAGAAAAGTCAGTAGCCAATAAAAAAACCCTGATTATTGTCGAGGCGATTCGCAAGTGGCAACAAAACCAACCATGTACTCCCTTCAACCTTAGTGCGGGTTGTCGGTCCGTGGCCTTCAAGTACGATAACAGACAGTTAAACAAGATTGTGAATGACGAACTGGACGATGCGGACTTGAATAGTGGGCGTACAGTTGCGACATACTCTATAGACTAGAAGAGGGAAACACGATGGCTGATGCACTCGCTCGGACAATTTGCAATTCTCTGTTTGATTCAGCCAACGTAAAAGATTACGATTCACTTTGACATGTCAGACTGATTCGAATGTCGCACTTTGTCTGAACTGAAAATCCGCAATACCCCATCGCAGAAGTTAAAAGTATGATTGCAGGTTGCAGTGGTTGTGCGGAAATCAAACTGCGGTTCTACAGAATGCGGCTTTAAAGGTCCGCTGCCTTTCTCATCAGGTAATCGGTATATCCTTGCCATCGTCAATGTGTAGTCGAGTTTTCCATTTGGGTTTTCTCGCCCGGGTTCATTCCGTCAATACTTCACAATTTTCCGTATGCCGGCGTACATATTGTCCGATCAGGAGAAGTTTTACGTCGGATGAGCTGTTTGACTACCTAAAAGCCACAAAACTTCTTACAATCCCAAGGAAATGACCAAGTTGAAAACCTGAACGACACCCTTGGAAGGGCCATCTCCACAGCCCTTAGAGCTAAAGGTCTTCCCATTTCGCGATGGAAGACGACTCTCTCTGACGCCCTGGACTCCGTCCGCTCATAGCTGAGCAGAGGCTTTTCAATTTTCTTCATTGGTCAACTACTGGGGTTCCGCACTAACCCAGCTAACGGTTTTCAGCTCCGCGGTAATTAGATGAACAGACCGGTTCTCCAAGTACGAACCGTGGTTGAAGAAGTCGATTTGTCACCTGTAGCCTCAATATATTTATATCAATCGGCCCAGTTGAAATGAAGGAAATGTACCTTTATAAATGCCGGCCAGGGTGAGCAGTGTTCCAACGGCAGAACAAGAATAGCCTCTTAAGTTAGAAATCCTCTCTACAACTCCACAGTCAGACCTCCATTTCGTGAAGGACTTGACGGAAAATGTTGGAAACAACTTGTGCACACTGACACTCTCCGAAACTACATATATAGTGTAGCCTCAGCCCTCTCACTGAGAGCCACACCAAAGCCAGCAACACTAGAACCCACAGCCCCAAAGTCCCTAGAAAGACGCAGAAACAACTTCACAGAAGTACTAGATGGGGATCTCAGTCGGATAGCAGAGCTGTAGTCTTGAATACGAGTCTTTTGGCTGCAACACACATCGATGGCTAGGGTCTCCAGTGTACGGGATAAACACTCCTGTTGACCTATACGCATCAGTGTTCGGACATTGAACGTCGCTAGTTTGAAATGACCCTCCGATATTGTTTCAGACGCTCCTTCGATAACAGGTGACTCATGCTTATGATTTGTGGAACAGTGACGCTTAACTTGAATGCGCCTACACATCGCGAGAATACATTCCTCCCCCCTCCCCCCCCACACACACGCCCGTACGCTAACAAGTGTGATGGATGATTTTCCCTGGCGTAAAAGAATATCGTAATAATGGATTCTAACTTTTGCTCATTCTTCGCTAGACATTCATTGTACGATTGTATTTTTCCATTCTAGTCAACGGAGTATTTTACTAATTGGTCGAGTCATTCCATTTTGAATCAACTCTTCACTCCTCTGTTATATGCTCCGTAAGCACCACTCGACCTGGGCGAAGTTAATTTGGTATTCGCGCAGCTTTATCACAGTTATAACTTCGATAAATATTAGGATTAAACTGACCCCAAGGTTACAGGTTTAGTCAATGCATGGTGCCGTTTTGGATGTCGGTACAATCAATGGCCCACTCCACGCTTCTTGAACCAAATGTCACGAAGCAAGGAGACATATGCTTTCATTAGGGCATCTCCACTGTGTTTGAGAAAATCTGGTGGCAGATCTTCGAGACCGGCCGATTTTCTCCGCTTCAGTATTCGAATTTTCAACGCTACTTTTAATTCCCTTGAAGAGTCAGGTGATACCACCCAGTAATTCGCAGTCGTTGATGTCGAAGTAACTATGTTGGCGCGGTCAGCCCAACGATAGAATCTAAATACTTTTCTGATTGTTTCCGGAGCCCAACGATCTAGCCTCAGTTGTTTTCCGCGAATAGGTTCCCCGTTTCCACTACATGAGTTTTCACTGGCCGAAGTTCACAGCACGCCGACATCGCATATAGGCCTGAACGGTCTTTTACTGTTACGTGAATCGGCTGCTGCCTTCATTTCTTCGGCTACCAGTTTTCAAGGTCATTTTTAATGGTTGCTGGATTTGATGTTGCAGATGTCCTAGTAACTTATTCACTTACCTTTGATTAGGGATCTGGGGATTGTGTTTTGTTGGGTTCAACAATAAATTCGAAATCCATTGTCTCTGACGGACATCAGATTTAGGCAAAATCTCCCGCCACTTGTATCGCATGCTGTGTTTGTTTCCACTTTTCATTATCATTGTAGTTTGTCGGCGTTCTCGACTAATCTGCAAGTTTCTGTTCATAACTGGTGTAATCAACAGAATAAGACAGACGTCCTACGGACAATCGGTTTTGCCGCCTGCATTCATGCCCTTTGAACTTCAGCGAACAGCTCATTAAAGCCAATACATGGTCCGATTGTGCATAAGTAGACCAGTAGAAACTTTAGACTTGAACGGAAATGAGTCAACTGTGGCTTACTGCTTTATGGTCTTTTTGGCACCGGTTATCTCTTAAGTTAGAGCGCCATATGGTCGTGCATGGTTATGTTCTCCGCTAGTGTATTGAAATCAACTCATACCATTAAGAAGTCATACCTTTTTCTTGCAAACAAGAGTATTGAGTTCGTTATAAAAATAGCCATTCTGTTTGTGAGCCCTACAGTCTATTGAAGCACATTGTCGAAACGAAAAAGACATTTCGCTTAAGACGCCTACAATTCCGAACACCAAATAAAGTTGGTCTTATGCCACATAAACGACCATAAACCGACATCAGCCTTGTCAGTCAGGGCTATTCCCTCACCAAGTTGGCCCGCAGCTTCAGCTGTTCTGTCTCTCAATGTCACCGGAAATATCTTGATGAGATATTAAGATGGATAATTGAATTACAGTAATCGACTCCCGAATTTGCCTTTCACTGGCGCAGCAGCTATCAATCAAGAGTGCGATTACTGTCAATGTTAAACGTACCTGTTGAACGGCCTGCATGAGAATGTGGACTTAGAAGGACCCAAGAATCGGTGGCTTATACGGTTTGAGAACATGTGGGCTATCCGACTTAAAATCCCTTAAGAAATTATTTGAAAATGAACCGTTACATGCATCGGGTATGTTATCAGTCGTTGCATTATACTCGGAGAGAAGGGGCAAGTGTTGACATTTGCGTACAAAAGACAGGGCTAACGGAGAAAAGAAACTCCCAGTAGAAACTTACTTATCAGTATCCGCCACGCCTGATGCCGAGAGTAACGCGGTTCTGACTATCTTATGCGACAACTGATGCAATGCGGGATCGTTTATAGGCCTTTACTTCATAGGAGATAGCGGTAAGCTGTTTCCAGAGAGTCCAAACAACAGAACGACCAGTATTCTCACTCAAAGCTTTTAATCTAATAATAATCTATTCTAAATGCAACGAACAGTGGCTAAGTGGAAGAATAACTCATATAATCAATTGTTCTCCAAATAGATTTCCGGTTATAAACTCAGAGCAAAGCCTACACAGGTGGAAAGTTAATGAGGGATGCAGAGTACTGGTTGTCCAATAAATGACCTTTCACAAGTGTGAAAAAATGAGAGGCACCAGGATCAGAATAACAAACAAACATCCAATCCGGGGACTAGAAAGATAAGACCAGTTACGGGATCAATAGAATAACAGCCAGCGCGAAAAAAAGACAGGGATATATATATATACGTATATATATATATATATATATACGTATATATATACATATATATTTATATATATATGGCATTAGTTTGTTCACTGAGCTGGGCAATTTGGTTGCGAACGTTTCATCACCAACCGAGGCGAAATCGTCAGTGCTATGATATTTTGGCGAGCATCTGGTTGTCATCGTCCGCCTAAATGGGTCACCTAGTCTTTAGTCGGTGTTGAATGGCTGTTCTTGGTGAAGTGGTAGGGTATAGATGCCGCCCAGTTGCTTTGTTCACCTTCACCTACTGTTCAAATGTTATGGACTGAATCAGCATACATTTCGACTGGCTTGTACTGACTGGTCATTTGATCGGATCGATTGGTATACGTGGTTTAGGTCGACGTGTTTGCATATCGATATTTTCGAGGAGTGCCAAGCTCCGATAAATCCCCTCGAATGCTGGGCAACGTTCCTCACGTTTTCGAAGTTGAACTTATAACCTTTCCAGTCTTCGTGAACTGAAATTCGGGAGAGTGGATCGTGCCTTTTTGTTGCTATTTGATGCTCACGGATCCATGTTCCGAGTTTCTTCCGATTTGTCCAATGTATTGCTTTTTCACAGCTTTGCAGTCAATTCGATAGGCAACTTTGTTCTTGGTACATGTTAGCAGTAGGAGATTGAGTGTTTTACGTAAAATAATTCACCATGTGATATCATTGCTCAACTCACCATTAAGAAACCATGGAAGCATTCGTCGTACTTAGGCTACATGCAGAGAAATCGTCCATCAGTAGGGATCGGTTGCTGTTCATTAGCGACCAGTGATGAGCACATCTAGAAACGGTAGACTGTTGCCATATTCTGTCTCCATAGTTTGCTGTATTTCAGATTTTTTAAGGATTACGAACTTGTCGTCAACATAGTGCAGCCACGGTTTTGGTTTAATGACCTACAGGATGGTCTTCTCCAGTTTCTGCATCACTGCCTTTGCAACGAAACCAGATATTGGTGAGCCCATTTGGGTTCCCTTCAATTGCTGTCTCTTATACACAT
>LUCM01009239.1:32728-65193 GCA_008360955.1 Fasciolopsis buskii
TTGCTCCTTAATTCGCTTCGTTCCATAAGGTATATCGGCTAGCTAACCTCCTAGTATTTTTAGCATGTATTCATTTACCTTCTCCTCCTTATGTATGAAGATACCTGAACAAAGCTTTGTAAAATGGACCTCGGATTCTAACCGGAGTCTCCAGTGTTAACACCGTATATTATATGAGTTGGAGGTAAATTATTGTTTTTCATGCAAGTATAACCATATTTGGGATGCATTTTGCACCCTCAAAATTTTAAATGTTGTTGTTGGTTTGGATTGATTTGCAGCTGAATCCTGTTCTTGTGGGGAAGAATTAAGTCAAGTGGACCAATTTACTCACATGGTTAGGTGTATCTTACCTGATGACCGCGTATAAGATGAAGCGTCTACCTGTAAACAGAAGATCGGATCGGCATTCATTAAACTGAAACATCTATGGGGTGGGTGTGACATCAGCCTATCGACCGAAGGTCAAGTTTATAAAACACACTATTGGTAGTTCTGCAGTGCGATACAGAAATTAAACCTCTGAAGGCAGATTTGAGAAGGCTGTCTATGCTTGAATATCATTCCCTCCGTAGTGTTGGTGGAATACGGTGCGAAAATTTTTCGGTGGCTTGAAGGTTAGAAGTAAAATATAGGGACCTGAGATTCAGTAATTCGGACAGATACTGAATGAGAGTAGATTAGGGTAGTTTGGCTTTGTGTTGCACGCTCCCGTCTCGCCGCACACTGCTGTCTGAGGTAGATAGTGATTGCAAGATGAATCTAGATGGCCGGTCGATGACAGCACATGCAGCACATGTGAAGGGCAAACTGGTGAGAAACAGGCCGGATTTCACACAGGTCGTGGATGCGATGACCAAATCTTCACCTTCTGATAGGTGTTTGAGCACCGTTTTACTTTCCAAAGGCCAACAATCATCGTGTTCTCAGACATTCGCGCAGCCTCTGATTCTGTTAGTAGGTTTGCACCACAGCACTGTTTGTTGAGAAATGGAGTATCTGAGAAGTATGTGTCGGCCCTCAAAGAGTTGTACGCCCATACGTCAGGCTGCATTGGGGCTTATGACCAGCTTTCATCACACTTCGTCGTATCCAGTAAAATACTGCAAGTTCGTATTCTATTCCCATTTCATTTCAACTTTGTCATCGAAGATGATCTTTTAGACGGTGAAGTTGAACTCCCCCCAGGGGACGGAGTTTTGACTGAGAGTATGCCGATGATATCGCCTCGTTGAGTGATAATGCACAGGCAACTCAAGATGCGAAGGCCAGAACAGCTTTCGTGAATCTGAGGCACTTGTGGCGCAAACTTGACGTGACTTTTCCTAAAGGGGAGGGTGTGCAATGCCACAGCTCCTAATGTTATGCTTTACGGTTGCGAGACTTGGCCTATCGAAGTTGATAGTTCCCGGCGACTTTCTGCTTCGGACCACTGATGTCTCCGAAGCATTGCTCGTGTCTGGTGGGGAACATGGGGTGAGCAAAGGCAAAGTGCGTCGGCGTGTGTTGTTGCAGACAGTCGTCCTCTGACTGAAATAATCGCTCTACGTCGCCTTCGGTGGTTTGAACACGTATTACGTATGCCTGCCCATCGTCTATTTTTTGTACTCTTCCTGTACTTGCTGGGCAAGGCTACAAGAAGCGACGTGGCGGTCAGGCTATGATTTAGCGTGGAGGTATGAAGAAGTTAGCATTGGCTTTGGCCCCGGTTGGTGCTTAGTGTCATCGTGGTTGGGGCCCAAGAGATGAGGACTGTTGTTGGTTGGAGACGCTGAAAGTTGTAGCTCACAGCCGAATTTATTGACGGGATTGCTGTGTGGCTCGCCTATCAAACTCACCTCCCTAAAATCATCCGAAAACAATATTCACAAAAATGTGTGGTTTGTCCCCGTTCCGTGAAGTCCCATTTACATGTTGTCGCATCGATACCGTGCTTTTTTCAAGCCGGTGTGGGATTTATAAATATACATTTGACAAACAGTATGTCGGTGAGATAAGCAAACAATTACGCATACGCTTGCACGAACATAGCTTAGCTCTACGACGCGCTGACCCACACTCGCAGATTTGGAACCACTGTGCAAAAACAGGCCATGAGGTCAACATCAACAACGCAATGGTATTCAGCCGGGCAAACAGAAAGGGGGAGCGACTGATTCTAGAAGCCCTCCACTCGAATAACTCGTTCAATCGGCATGTCGAGATTGACAAACATTACGTCATCTTAACAAGACACCGATGCAGAATAGAGAGACAAATAGACGGACAGTGTACAAAACCGAACGGAACTAGCGATCCCATTCAATCACTCATTCACGTTTGACTACGAGTCCTAGTTTCGATCGAAACGTCACGATAAACGTATTAACTCAGTGTACGCCTTCTCAACACACGCACACACACTGTCTCTCTCTCTCTATATATATACATATATATGTATACCGTATGATGGACATAGTCATTTCACAACATGAGAGGCTTACACAGTAGTCTTGGGTCAAATGTGCTGACGGTTATTCAGAATTTCCATTACCTTCTTCCTACCGAAGACCTGGAGATACACTAGTTGGCACACAACTCTTCCGTGCGTAAATAAATGTTACGTGGTAGAAGATTTTTCGAAAATGTTAATTCTCACTTAGTGTTTCAGTTATCAATCTAATAATTGTGCTGAAAATGTCCCAGCACCAATGGGAACCGCAAGGGAAATTAAGTATAACTAGGAGTGTGCACGCTCGACTAGGCAATCATCCTCTGCCTGATTTCATTCATCTTATATAGACAAGAAATAAACGTGTGAACTGTTGACTGTTGTGATAAATTATGGGGAAACAAATGGTACCATTTATTCAATGTCGCAAAAGAATGGCGTACATCAACTTGACCAATAAAAGGTGTACACTAGCTGCCTAATCGACAAGGCGGCTTAGCAAGAGTTCAGTTCGTTTTTAACCTTGAACTTCGCACCGAATCTAAATAGATTTAGGCAGTTGGAAAAAAGCTTCAGCATGACCGGTAAAAGCTCATCCTCCCGTGGATGGCTGTATGAGACAGGCAGTGATTGGAAGAAGCATCTAGATGGCCGGTCGATAACTCAGACAAAAGACCAAAAATACTTAACCGGTGGACTGGCCATTGGGGGTGCAGTCAGGCTACCGGGTCGGGGTCCACTAGATCCCCCAGCGAGGTTTGGAGATAGTAGATGATATGGTTCAATGCTGAGTTCAGTGGCGTTTTTGCAGTCCAAATCTTTCCTGTTGCGTGTAGTTCCCCAACTTATTACCTTCTCTAGCTATTTTTTCCCTTTTTCTCCTTTAGTGAGTAATGCCGTGAAATAGTAACCGAAATCAGAGCATGGTGGTGCAAGTTAAGTGGTTGTAAAATCTCAATTGTACTGAATTTTTGTGGTTTCAGTCACTCGTTTAACAAGAACTGCAGGGCGACTTATTTATTTCATTAAATCGTTTTTGCACAACTTTCCTTACCATATAGATAGAAAATGGCAAGAAACGTTCTTTTCTGTGTGTTTTGATAGTAAGAACCACCGATCAAACTCTAGAGGCCTCAGTATACTACAAGCCTACACATGCGAACCAGATGCTAAGCTTCCACAGCAGCCACTCCAAAGTTTGTGAGATATCCTTCTTGTTAGCACTCTTCAACGTAGCAAATAACATTGCAGAAATTGAAACTGCGAAAGCGGACGAAAACTATTTTTCACGATGTTTCAACAAAAAAGCTACTCACGACACTCCAAAAGAACCCTAAACGGAATGATAAAAGAGACAAATGAATAAGCAAAATTCAATAAGGAGGTAGTGCACCCCTGCATCAAAAATATATCTGAAGTCACTGCAAGATTACTCCAACCAGATGACATCACATCCACCCACAAGCCCATCAAAACTAGGAGATGGCTCATTTCGAATTCTTAAGAAAACTGAGAATGGCGGCAGAAGAAGTGTTGTCTACAAGGTCAGATTTGAGGACTGCGTTCAAATTGGTAGAAAACGTGCTATGCAAATGCATGAACACAAACTTGCCACAGAAGGACATGAATCACTTTCACTAGTATCCGCTCACGAGGGTTAGGGATGGCATGCATTCAATTTGGGCACGATTAATAAGGGGAACCAAGCGAAAAAGACATTCAAGTGAGTTCCTGGAAGCTTGGCACTCGTCGACAAATTCCATCAATGGGAAAAGTGAACTGGACCAAATATGCAGTCTACTAAAACTTAAGATTTAAATGGTGTCCAATTTTTGGAGTCTTTTCAAGATCGTAATATCTAACCCCATTCTCAGTTAAAGAGCGTCTCACAGTCACATTGCTAAAAGTATTGACACTGTCAAAATTGGTGGTGTTGCTAAGACTAGTGCCACCGCTGATTCACAGTCCAAGCCATTGCAACCTTCCAGGGCAGCATCACTATGAATATAACTGAGCAGAGGTCATCGCCTACCCATTGACGATGTCATCTAGGCTGCTGATGAAACGTTTGCAAACGTAACTTCAAAATTAGCGCTGAGAAGATTGAAAATTTTCAACCAGGTCTACGAAAAACCGTTATGCGAAATCGTTAAAAAACTTATTCATTTGTTTTGTTGTGCACCCTGATTGAACTGACTGAATGACAGCTCAAATGAGGAATCGCCTAATGCACCTTGATTTTGAGGCAAACTCGGGTGAGAATCAATGCTGCATCGAAAATTATCTGATAGGCTCAAATAAGCCAAGGGTTACCCATTGCGCTGTAACGACTGGATTTCAGATCAATTATCCTGGTATCCATAATGCGTCATTATGGCGTGAGGGGCAAGTTTTTAATTTGTAGGTGAACTGATAGTATGAAAGAGAAGCAAATTGAATGGCATCGTTTTCACAACATAATCAAGGAGGTATTAACAAGTGGATTTCAACAAAAATAAGTGCGATATTTGTACTGTTTTATTTTACGAACACTACGCTCATCTGATATGAGACCACCAAGTCCTTTCAAATGTTTTCAGTAAGAAGCACTGTTCACGTACTTTTAGATTTTGCAATGGTGCACAAATCACTGGTCGTCTCCTATCGCTTTTCTTTTAGTATCCTTGCGAAAACTAGTTGAAAAATCTACTCTACTATTTCACTGGCAGTGGTAACACTTTCACCTATCTGCCAATTTAGAACCCTTTTGATCCTTTTTGAAACGCAAATAAGCACACAGTATAGTCATTTGGATTACTTTACACTGACGGTCATTTGGAATTCTGTTTTTAAATACCTGAAAATAGAAAACACAACTTCATGTGAGTTTTGAAGACCTCCTGAAAAGAACTTCCATGAATGTCAGAAAATGAAGTTGATAAAACATTAAAGAAATAAAGTTAAAGCGTTAGCACGAAGTCACTGCAAAATAATTCTGATAATATTTGATCTTTAATCAAGGTAATATTGAGAAAATTTTTCAAGTGCACTTCTGAGAGGTGCCCAGAAATTGTTATTTGTTCTGTGAAATCTAAGAAACACTCTCTCTGCATTCAAATAATATGGTTGTTTTACATTGGAGTTAGATTCAAGAAAACCAAGTGACTAATACACAAATCACTTCAAGTACGAATAGCAGCATGAACGATGAAGTGGATTGTGTCGGAGATAATCGGTTTCCGGTGTCTGGCTTCTCTACAAAAAGAGATAGAATTGATCCACCTTTGGAGGACATTCAGTATGCGACCGCGAATGTGTCTCCTGTCGGATTCCTAAACCTCGATTGACAAAGTCCCATCGGCCGATGGAATAGAAAAGACTCCAGCCAACTACGGGAGGCTATAAATGTACTGTATACATTGCGGTGTCCAATTAGCACCGATAGCGCAACGCACTTGACAGCGAAACACCGCAGACTTAGTGAAGCGGTATGCGCCATTCCAAAGCAGGGCTGTGCAATGTCGTGCTCGGCAAGGATAAACAAATGCGGCAAGATCAAGCTCCTAAGCAAACCATAGAGAAAACGATGTCCGAAAATAGCAACTTACCCCGACTGATCGATACTTCCAAAGATCGACAAATAGCATTTTCCTTTTGTTATGTGATAATAAAATACCTTATTTATTAAATCCATGTCATCCTTCTTTCTCGTCGACAGTTAGTGTCTTGTAGTACTACAAGTGTAAAAATATTCTCACACTGATATTCATATACATATTTTAGTCAGTCAATAATAGATTAGTCGTAAGTAGCGTTGAAGTTTTTATCTTTTGTACGTCATGTGATTTGCTTTATCGTGCCTCCGAACTTTGCGGTCGAATGTGAATTGATTGAAAAGTCAATAGCTGAATTTGATTCTGCCGCCGGCCTGTGCTTCATCAAGTTCCTCACGAACCTGTGTAAGTATATTCAACTCAAGTCGGAGTGAACTTACAATGTACCGGCCAATCACTATATTAGCTTTTATTTTATTAATTGGGAATGAGGATACAGGGAATAGTCCTGAAGTAAACGGACAAGACCAACCCTCCAAACTAGATGAGGGTGGTGATTATCAGGAGTCAGGTCGTTCACAGTCGTCAATAGATGAAGAAAATAACAGCGGTCAAAGGAATGAAAGCAGAGGGCCTTCGCAAAATGAGCAACAACAAGATGGACAGTCTGTACAAGTGGAACAAGAGCAAGATGAAGAGGCTGCACAAGGTGAACAAAATGAAGAAGAACTGGCTGAACAAACGGAAGAATCTGCCGCAGATGAAACGAAATTTTTTATGAGTGATCAAGAGGCAGCTAAAGAAGATCCATTAATACACCGTGAAATGCGATGGAGACCGTTCGCATTTCGTTGGTTTGACCATATGGATAATCCAATATTTCGCGAGTACAAATACGGATTTCCACCGGGTATATATGGAAGTTCGTTGATTCCTATTTCTATTTGGTATCAACTATGGGGCATGAAAACGGTGGACGGTAAGTGCAAAAATTTGTTTAGCAATTGGTCTATAGTAAATTGGTAGATCTGTAGGTTAAACGTACAAAACAATAGCGGCAGGTTAAAATAAACCCTAATGTAAGATATGTTTACTTTATGGGCACCGAGTAGTCTTCACACCGTTGCTTTGAATTGTGTTATAGATCCACTGTGACGTAAGAACGTCAAACCGTGAGCACATAATCATATACCATGTTAAGAGTCTGAACTGATGAATTAACTGAGGAACTAGCTACGTTTGGACCATGATGGTGATCCCAATGGGTCAGCTGCTTATTTTGGATCTGAAACGGTGGACCTTCCTCTATTTCTCCTTTTTTGTGAGCAGACGGTTCCGTGAGGTAGCAACCAAAAATAAAGCACCTCGGAGGAAGGTTGTTTGTTGTAAAACGAACTAACTTACGTTCTGGATATAATATTATGAGAAACAACTTCTAACAGCAGTTCTTCTTTACATATTTGAGTGAATAAACCGAAACATGGATCATCAAGATGGAATAGTCTAAAGTTTGTAATACAATCAGGACAAAAGTTTGCAAAGTGAGCTTAGAAAACCAGATTTCGCATAAGCACGATACATAAACAAATGGGTTTGGGGTTTGTTGTCAACACAATGGAGCTAAACTTAAGGTTCATAAGGCTAGTGTGCTTACCAAGGGCAAGCGCTGCCGTATAATTAAGTAAATTATTATTGTTGTTGGAGCAGCTGATTGGAAAGCCGCATCACCAGTTTGCGCAATATTTTTTCCTCTATAGAAGTTGCGTTAATGATCGTCGAAAGTTTGCCACTTTTGTTAGCGATGTCACGGTGGAAACGATTTCTTACCCTCATAACCGTAATGGACTGCATTCCGTTATTCGATGTTGTGACTACGTTTTCTTTCTGGCTACTTAGAAGACTGTGAATTCATACCGAAATTGGTAGGTACATTTGGTTATGGCACCGGCGGACTATATTTCCCGCACTGGTGCTATCTGTACTCGTTCGTTTCAAAGTCCATGGCTGTTTCGGCGGCGTAGTAGGTGTGGTTGAGGACAAATCCGGGGCTATTTTTTTATTCGCTTAATAAACTCATTTGTGGAGTGTCAAACCCAAGTTCTTGGAGACATTTTTCGCTTCATTTTTATTCGCTCTGACTAAAATGTTTGCAAATTAATTCATTTGGATGACCAATTCTTTGTACGGTTTTCCAAATGGTCACGTTTCTGTTGCCTGCCCTGTAGTCCGTTAAAATTCGCGGACTCTTTGGTATAATGTCCTCTCAGGGCCGATTTCTTAGGTGAATGGAACAAACCTCTTGAAAACTTAGGTAATATGCAGGCCAAGCTCCTGTCGACTTGAAATGTTCATTGAATGAGTTGACATTTTATAATGAACTGTGTATCTTGTGCATCACTTTCAATGTCCCAATGCGTCGGCTTTGTACGACGGATGGAATATAACTTTTCGGATAAGAAGCTGGAATGTCATATACCCTATAAGTGCCATAAATATGGTCAAAAATGGAGCTGAATGATGATCCTATGACCACCATGCATAAAATACCATACAAAATGATCTAACAGAAGGCAATGAGACGGCAGGCGTAAGCGGAACAATATGGGGTAGCTCAGTTTGATTTCCTGGTTTGCAAGTGTAAAAAATATGCCCACTAGATCTTTGAGAATAATAATGAGAGTAACCACATGGCGGACTTTAACCAAGAGATGAACGTGAAACCATTAGTCCAAATCACGTAATGCGCGTCTCAAATCACGACTAAACATTTCTGGTTCTAACTGCCATCCACGTACACTAGCTACTGACGGAGGTGGACAGCACTCATTTTTATGCTTTTGGATCATTTGATTTTACTGTTTACTTTGTTTATGATGATCAAGCATTGCCTGACCGTTTTCAATTTAAGTGCTTATGGTAAGGCAGCGTAGCATAGCTTCTCATCCTTGGTGTGTGAGTACTTGCGCGCACACATCGCTCCTCACCCACATCCAACCGCTCATACTCTTAGACATCGGTTTTCAGTTTGACCGCATAGAATCCTCAGCAATTCTCTAAAGAAATAAGTCAAACTTTCATTCAAGTAAAGAATTACTATCTTCGACGAAACATCATCTGTTCCTTGGGTTGTATTCCAGCCGGCATCCAACAATAACTTACTGAGTTTCTCGACACGATTCGGGTCCATCGAAATTGGAGATAACTAGATGGAGCCGATCAATCAAATCCAAATCAGGAGTGCATCTAGGATTTAGCTGAGTAATTATGACTGAGGACTTCAAACTGTGGTACAGAATCCGCGCTGCTCTTCTCAAAATGTTTGGAAAACACCATAGGATGATTTGGACAGACGTTGATTTGAGGTTTGTTTATGAGGATCACAAGAGGTCAGAACTCGCTACCGATACAGGTCCTGTACAGATGTGTATCCCAAGCCAGAAGCTCTTCATGATAACCGGTGAGACTATCTTCAATGTTAGGCGTCCACAGGGAGCCTTTCCTTACCTCTATCTGTAACTGGTTTCACGCAGTCTTGTCTATTCATACCGGATTTGGGAAAGTTGTACTTCCATCAAATCTGCTTGTCCTTATTTATTCAGGCAGACTTAGAGTTTGATCAATAATGCAAGGAAATTCACGTGAAACCTAGCGGACACGAAAGTTTCATTGACGCCACTGTTAGTTGAACCTACGAAATTTAATCACATTTCTGCTTGGAATACCTATAAGTAAAACTGCTTAGAATTCCGGTGTTTTCGGATGAGTTGATTAGATAGCTCATAACAATGCCTGGTCAGTTTAAAGTCCGCGTTTGTGGGCGCAAACTGATTTTTGCCACATAGACGAATATGAGCGAACGAGTCCAACACTAACGAAAACAAAATGATAGAGAGGGCGAGACGTCGGAAGATACAGCCGAAGGAAAATTTCAACGGCATTTCATGGCATGCTTGACACATGACGTTAGTGGGAGGCATGAGCCGTGGCGCTATGGCCTATCACACCGAAAGAAGGGGAACCGACACTAGCGGCCGTGAAACTTGATTTACCATAGAATCATTTAAGATCACATTAGATCAAGTACGACAATGAGCCGAGCGACAGCGATTCGTCATTCAGCACCAAAAGCTATTCGACCTCATAATAGCCTTTTTGTCGCAGATGACACGTTTGTTTTTTCTTGCTTGACAGATCTATCAATCCGTTTGTACTGGAAGTATCCTACCATGCAGAGAAAGACAGCAATCTGTCAACACACATACAGAGATGAACGCCTAGTTGGGAAATTCAGACGCGATTTATAGGCAGATAAACAATGAGCGCAGCGGCCGCGTGGAAAACTGCGCACGAAATAAATTAATCTGAAAACCACCGTATGAATGTGTTGTTGTACGGGATTTCCAGTTTTGAAATTATCCCGAAATGAGTAGGCTCACTTTTGGAATTGTTCGGTTCCATTGTTATTATTGTTTTTGTTTTCTGTAATTTAATAAACGGTAATCAGATGAGAAAGAAAACCAGTCATCTGTACCCGTTGAACAAATCTTACAAACAAGCAATTTCGTGATTGATTATTTCCTCCTCAGATTTATTTCCGTACTCGTAAACACCCGCCGACATTCATTAGAGTATGAATAACCATATTATTCTTTCTAAGTTACCTAAGCTTAATTCTTCATCTGTACTGCTGACAGAAAACACCACCATAACTTTGCTTGACCTTTTACGAGAGCTAAATTATCTTTTAGTGCCTAACAATGCAGAGCGCTTTGAGATAAGTGCCTGGTGGTGTAGCTAATGTGCATTTTCTCGCTGTAACAAGTGAACGAAAAGACAAAAGGAAGCTGCAAAACCAAGAATATTGCCTTTCAGTCGTAGTGGCTTCACGGGATGAAATTCGAAGGTTTGTTGCATAAAATTTCTTATTGATAACGCTCCTCAGTCATCTTTTTTTGCAATCTCTGCAGGCACATCACTTTGAGTAACAGTGAAACGCATACTGCCCTTCTTTCCATTACCATCCTCATGGGAAGTTTCTCTTCTATCGAATAACTTCATCAATTAGTCGACTTATTTTGCCAATTTTTGGCGGACAATTCTCTAATAGTTTGAAGTTCCGCTTTAACGGTGTCTTTCGTACATGTACGGTTGAGTATTGGAGCACTTGATTTGCCCAGCTGCTTTCATAACTGTAGCTGACCACTGTGAATGTGATGCTAATATTTCCCGTCTTATATAAGGTCAGTGTCAAGGGTCTAGGTTACCAGTGTTATGCCTTGAGAACAGCGAAGGCTATCGCAATCTGTCTTCACAATCCTCTACTGCGCGTTCAAAAAAATCTGTAATTGCTCTTCAACTCCTCTGGCTAACCCTCTACACCAGTGCAAAAATCTGAGACTTAACAATAATTGTCTTAATTTTATCCGCTCTTGGGTTGCACATGTAACATCATCAGTCTTTTACTTACCCATATTTTTATCTGTATATTCCAGTCTCCTAAATGTTTTCTAAAAACTTTTGGTGTAATGGCATGAATAAGAATCGCCGAGAACGATATTATTCGTCTATTTGTGTTTTTACGGTATGCTTGCTGGGAATTTTCCAGCGAACAAAATATTTTTTTGTCTGATCCTATGCATACGTAAAAGCGAATGTCTTGTTACAAAACCGTTATCCTGTTTGAGGAGTAGATGTTATTGTGTTAATCTTGGAAATGTCCCTCTCCTTTTCTTACGCCAATTCTCAGCAATGTTCCTTCAGCCAAAGAATTTGGTATTGCTCACCATCGACTATGTGAAAATGATAATCAGTTGCTCCGAGACAGAAAATCCTCGATGCTCGTGGCATTATTTTCTTGCACTGCTGCATCCGTTGGGTTATCACAAAAAGCTTTTGAAATTTTTAGTCCCGTCTGTTGACACTCTTCATGGTTATGAATATTATCCGGTTCCAGTTGTGCACGGGGCTTGCTATCCTTTCACATCCATAGACCAGATCAGTCTGATCTATATATATCACATTTGTCACTACTATCAAAGCGACAACTCGGGAAATCTTGAGTTGCACGTACGTCCACCTTCATTTTAACTGGTGATCTTACCGCACAGTGTTGTTTACTGTTGAATTCTAATCGAAAGGGTATTCAGTTTGTAGTTCATTTCTGCAATGATGCAAAACGAATTATAACACGGAAATATTTCCACATTAAAAGTATCCTAGTGAATGCATGTAACAACCTGAAGACTCGTGGGGCGTATTGAACATGTTTCACAATTGTTTTGTATTTCCATAAGGCTGATCATATTTGGTCAAATAAAAAATGTGACGTTAGATTGACCCTTCCGATCTGCTTTTCGTTCTTTCCTCTCCCAGCAACTTTGCCCTAATCCTTGCTTGAAACATCCATGCGAATTAATTGACCGAGCAGTAGATGGATCGTGTGTCAGCTACGGATTTCACAAAAATGACTTTCGTTGTACTTGCGAAGAGGTATGATTTTCGTCTCCAGTTTACCGTGTTCATTGATTTATGTGTACGTTCGCTCAAGACGGAACGATTCCAGGCTACGAAGTTGGGAGCGTATTCATCATCTCGACGAAGCCATGTGTTAACTAACTCGTTCTGATGCCTTCAACGATAACTGACCTTTTCATTCGTAAATGTATCTATCAGGTCCAGTAAAGTAAACTGAATATCCTATCAAAATTTATTTGGTGATCAATTAAAGTCACCCGATCAGGCGCTTCTGCTGGAAGATTTCATTTTTCAAATTTATCCACCAAGTACGATGAAACTTCGCACAAAAAACACCATATCGCTAGTTGACGCTGGCCACTTGATACTGGTAATCGCTTTATACCAACATGCGCATGCATCTCGATCATTTCGTGTTTTTCTTGTTTTGCGCGTATCTACGAGATGATTAACTCGTTGTGCGCTGTTCTGCGAGACACGTAGTGGTTGAAAGACGGGTCGAGGTAGACAAAAATTCCATAAAACGTTAACTAATGGACTGGCTCGAGTAGGGGTATTTAGATTATTGGCTTGGAATCCACGAGGTTCTCTTATGTGATAACTGAAGTCAGCGGGTAATAGGGATCAGCGATGTAGCTAGTGGTTTTTTATTCGAAATCTTTCTTTCACCTAGTTCCTCATTTTGTTATCTTGGGTTTTATCTTTCGATATTTCTTGTCCTGTTTTAGTAGGATAAAGTGTGAGAAAGCAACCGAAGCTTCACAGGCTGATGCAGAATTAACGGCGTTAGAAGATTAAACTAAAATTCACACCTTCCCGGTTGGAGCACAACAGCTCAAAGTTGACGGTGACTCCAGGCTCTGAGGGGAAGAATCTACGTGACTTGTCCGTGAAACTAGTTTCATGAAACGCAAACAAAATATGGTTCAAACCGTTAGAGTGCACGCGATGAAAATCAGAAAGTACGTCCAGTTTTGCTTCGTCCACAACCAAAATTTCACAGCGAATGACACGATTTCATTCTCTGGTCGACGTGGCTTGCGCAACTCCAGTCAAATATTGCTAGTCCGTGGGCCGTGCTCGCGGCAGCTCAGAGGCTGTTAATACTAAAATGATGCTTCATTTTAGGCCAGTAAAATAATATATATATATATCGATGTGTTCAAAGGCAAGCCGTAAGTAGTTTAATTGAAATGCCACTGCACATCAGATGGACAGCAAAATTTACTCGCTTTTAGCGAACGGAAGGCGGAAAGGTTCAACCGATTACGAGATTATAACCCATTTCTGTAAGCAATTTGACAAGCCTCTCTACAGGCATCATGTTTCCAGGATGAAACATCCAGAGTTACGGAAATCATTTGGAGCCGAATTACAACAATTTTATCTGTTCATCTTACACACTGACTCTACCAATCATTGTGACAGTCCATACCTTGATCCTCGTATTATTTGAATGGTTCTGTGATATCTGCTCGACTGCCACCTATTAGGGTGTACCGATTGTATTTTTGTAGGTTTCGATGCTAATAAAAATTGTTTGGGCAATGAGATGGAAGCCAAAATTTTCACATCATGCAGCCTGCTCTAACACAAGATTAATCGTATCATATAGATTGCGGAACACTAGGGGAAAACAAACTGTGTTGTGTTCGATAAACTACGTACACATTAAGAAATTGCTCTGTTAAGCGCTTGTTGGTTCAAACTTCCTATTAGATTTTGTAATGGCTGTCGCTGATCATATCTCTACATTAATTAAGTACAACATACTAATAATTATGTTATCCGTTACATTGTTGATCGACTTGCTTTTTGCAGGCTTTATCTTACCGCGGTGGGTTAAGTTAAGGATTTACGTGGGTCAGATATGACCTCAAATTAGTCTAAGTGTCAATACGAGCTAAGTCATTCAAGCAATAAAGCTCGGTTAGCTTGTGGCTCCGGGTTATTGTCGATAAATATAATTACTCTTCGAAAATTAATTGGCAACAAGCGCTGTGGATTCTGAACTCAATAAGACCACTAGACTTCACAGTTACGTAGAATCTGCCAAAATATCTGCTAGAAAGTTCCCTGCAGAACAAATGTTGTCCTATGAATTACTAATTTTCTCATCACTCATATGTTTGCATTTGAATAAGTAAAACATTCTTTCGGACATTCCAGGGGTTTGAGTGGGAAGACAGCACTCTGTTATGCTCAGTTGTGGACACCTGTAACAAGATTTGCAACCAAACTACAACCAGCAGCTGCCTCGTAAACAGAACTTCAGGTAAATATCCCACTTTTACTGATGCTTTTGTATTTTTGTTCGATTCTTTACGAAAAGATAGCAATGGTTTAAGTAAAGTAAGGAGATTGGTAGGTATAATTCATCTGATTTGCTGAATTCTCTGCAACCACTCACATTCCAAGGATCAGTAAGCCATACATTGTGGATTAAAATTTGAAAATTAGTAATCTGACCATGGGTAGGTACTTTGTTATGATCACTGAAATCAAATCATTTGAGTTTGCGCAAGCATCGATCCCCAAAACTGTGTTTTGGATGCACGTAAAATGAACTGTAATATTTTATTCTGTAGTAAAACTTTTCAAGAAAATTTCCCAGTTACCAACGAAATTCTGATGGGATTTAGCCACCCACGACCACTTTGTATGCTGATATTCGTACGTTTAGGTGTTAAGTGATTACAAACCACGAGAACAGTCCTTACCTTGAGAAAGGTTCCCTGACCTGTTTTGAAGAACTTTTGAAGGCATCACAAGTTTACTCAAAATTCACTTCAGGATATAGAATAGGATCTTTGTTTCACTGATCCGCCAGGGTTCTCCAAAACAGTGATATGAACCGATCAGCTGGCTACCGGCTCATCTGGAAGGATTTTGTCGCTTTGCACATCTCGGCTGGTTGCGCACGTACTTGAATTTCACCCTCGAATAAAGAAGGCCTACTGTGAACCGCGTGATCGAGTAGTACAACAGCCTGCAATACACACTATTCTGAACAGGACTGGTCTGCGAAAGATTTCTTACTCTTTTTTCATTCAAAGAAGCCGCCTTCCACTACTGCTTGCCCCTTCAATGACTCGTGTTAACTCCTTTCTCATCGGATTTTGTCACATTCATAGGGATCTCTAGTTGGTAGTCCTGGCGTCGTCTTTGGAAGAAGTTCTGCATCTCTTCTCTCGCCTCCTACTTCAGCTAGCATCCAACTCTCGCCGGATCCGCTTCCACCGATTGATAAAAGTCTTCGTCCTTGATGCATCTTCAAAATGTTCAACGTGCGAACAGTTATGCGTGTAAGAAAACGGGCATGTTTGGCTTGTAAACCAGAGTTCCCAACCACTGGAGTGTATTGTACCTGAGAAAATCACGTTCTGAACAACATCCTTGTCATTTGACAGACATAATCATACAGCCCTTGCGTACAATCTCGTCAACTATTTTCTGAGGACCATAAAGCCGGTTTTGTAGGTAATATTGTAGCTCTCAGCGGGAGGGCTGAAGTTGTGTTATTGAACTGGATCTTGGTCGACCACAGACCATAACCAGCGAGATTCATGACACGTTAACAGCCACTGCTCTGGTAGACCCAAATTGTCCTCTCAGCTTACGCGTCATAAGATTTCAGCCCAGATGAAATCAGTGATAAATTTAACAAAAGCTGCACGACATCATACGCACAAAAGGGCGGCGGCGACATCCCAATTTTAGCAGAAAATGTGAGTGCAAGAATTAGTAGACTATCTTGGAAGAGATGCATTAATTAGATTCTCTTGCTCTTGATTCCTTTCGAACTGTCATTGGCCCTGTGTTTAGACCAACGGCACTCCAGTCGACGGTAAGCAACTTGGCATCCCACCAATTTTGAGCCACTCCTTGACCTAAATCGACTACATTGAAATTAGGCACAAATGACGGGGTGTATACATGACTACAGGTCTCACAGGGGCTTTGCACAAGACTCCCGCCTCGCGTTAGTCTACACTGATCTATCCATGTCGTTTGTTGGGGGGTTCGAAAAGCGGGGGGAAGCGCCGGTTGCGCAGCAATAAATTATAAGGTCCCAGCTGTCGATCACACGTTAGAAGCGCAAGGGAGGAAAAGCTAAAATTCTTGCCAGATTACAACATCAAAACCACTACTCAATATTCAGAAATGCTCTCAATCAGCTGCTTAGGGAGTCATGACGTGACACACCCCATTTTGATATCTTGAATTTCTGCTGAGTTTGTGTGCCTTCTCGACGCTCGTCACTCCATCCTCCTTGGGAGCTACCGTAACAAAGCATGGCTTAACACAAGACGTGAACTCAGCGCAGTTCTTCCTTCCTAAGGATTGGGGGACTTGGTAATCTCAATGTGCTTTGGAAATGGAACACGCTGACCCCATGAGAAATCCCCGTAGGGTGTCCCATCTTGCTCAATATACCAGTAGAAAAGCACTGAATATGGGCGAAACGATCTCTAAAGCTGACGGTTAACCTATCCGAAGTAGTGCGTGTTGAGCTGAACACTTTTAAGCACAGTTTAGCTGGGCCTCAACATCAGCATCCCCCGAAGCTACTCCACCAACCGTGCTGTGAACTGCCACAACAGGTGCACCTGCTGAGGTGGAGATCCGCAAAGAAACTCAATCCCTGGGGTGGTGTAAATTGCTGGGCTCCAATGACCTACCCCCAGTTATATTTAAAAATGAGGAATGAAATTGATTAAAGAATTTCAAGTATTGTTCTCCAAAATTTGATATTCCGAGAATGTCCCCTCTTCTTCAGAGCAATTGATCGATGTCCGATTTGTATGAGGAGCTTGCACAATGCGCCGCTCGTAGGAATATCAGCCTAATCCAGGTAGTGTCAAATTTGCTTAGGTCCTTCCTTGTTTGCAGATTGTGCAACACATGTGAAGAGCAAACCCGTGAGGAACAGGATGGATCGTGTACTGCTCGAAGATGCATCGACCAAATCTTCACCCTCCGACAGCTGTTAGAAGACCGTTTCACTTTCCAAAGCTCGACGATCATTATGTTTCTAGACATTCCTACGGCCTTTGACTCTGTTGATCGGTCTACACTGTGTCATTCGTTGGAGAATGGAGTACCTGAAAAGTGTGTCTATCCTCGGGGAGTTGCACCGTTACACCTCAGCTCGGGTTATGACTTATAGGCAGCCCTCGCGACCCCTCACAATCTCCAGTGATGTACGGCAAGACTGTTCTTTATCACGATATTTTCAAACTAGTCATAGAGTATGTTCTACGGGACGTTTCGTCTGGTATTTTAAACGGGGGAGTTGAAAACCACCCGGGGAACAGAAATTTAACTTCCAGTATGACCATGATATTTCCTTGTTGGGTGACGACGCACAGGCAATTCAACGTATGTTAGGCCGCTCGGCGCTTAAACCATCCAGATCCGACACGTGCTTTACATCCTCAACGTCTAACGTACGGCCTCAAGACTCGTAGGATGCAATGCTTGTGTTCACTTTTGGTCGTGATAGGTTGGAGTTATTCAGTTGCTTCAAATATCCCAAGAGTCTGATCACATCTGGCGGAAGTATTGAGGAGGAGATTACACCATGAATTGCGAAGGCCAGAGCAGCTTTTGCAAACCCGCGATACTTGTTGTTCTCCCGGGACATCCGGCTTTTCCTCAAGGGCAGGGTGTGCAATGCCGCAGTTCGTGATGTTCTGTAAAGCTGTAAGGCTTGGGTTCTCCGTGTTCAGGGTGACCAGTGATTTTCTCGATTCGATAACCGATGTATCCGAAGCATTACCCGAGTCTGGTGGGAGCACCGGGTGAACAATGGTGGGATGCGATGTCGTGTGTTGGGTGCAGACAGTCGTCCTCTGACTGAAATAAACACTGTACGGGGCATTCGGTGGTTTGGACACACATTGCGTATACTTGCCTATCATTTACCTTTTCGTGTCCAGTTTGCACATGCTGGGCAAGGCTACAAGAAGTGACGTGGCGGTCAGGCTATGACTTTGCATGGAGGTATGAAGAAGTGATCCTTGGCTTTGGTTTCGGTTGGTGCTTCCCACCTTCATAGTTGGGACCGAAGGGATGAGGATTGTTGTTGGTTGAAAGCGGTGAGAGATTTGCCTCAGAACTGAAATTCGTGATGCAAATGCTCCTCGGTCTGTCCATAGAACTCTGTCCCCTCATAGCGCACTTAAAATCTCAAAATATGTACGTCAGATATGCAAGGTCAAAATCTTTCACCTTGCTTTTTATTATTCTGTCGTGGCATACGTTTTTTCTGTTTTGTTCTACTTACCTGCTTCCACGTAGGCATGACGCCGATTTCTTCAATAAGTCACCATAGTTCAAAGTATGACCTACTCAAGAACGGAAGAAAGTTTTCCAATTTACGCTGTTTTCTGTTGCACATTGTGATCAGAATACGAGTAGTCGCGATCTCTTCATGAAATGACTAGAAGTTACCTCACGCTTGACTCACAAACTTTCTTGCGTGGTTGCAGTTTATGATCCGCGAGAACTTACGACGGTATTGTTTGAAATATCAAACGATGCTGTCGGATGTTGCAATTCTTCGCACTTTTGCATTCGAAATCTTCCTCATTTGGTTTGAACCTTTCACCTATTGTCTAAACTTCCCTGATCCCAAACTATCATCAGATTCACCTTAATTATAAAGCTCTCATTGTTCAAGCGAGTGTTGTTATGGGACGCTTTCAAGTTATTGATTGGCTTAGTAGAGTGAAATTTGGAGAAAATACCGACCCACTAGTGGTTTCACCATTTTTCCTTGTCATTTTAGTGTTCGTTTCTGTCCAGAGACAGCAACTCTCGCCTCGAATAAAATGTACCGTGAATGGATCCCAACCCGATTGTTCTCGAGCTTTCGTCTCCAGAGATGGGGAAAATAAATAGTAGTTTTTTCCGTCTTCTATCTCAGTAGAACCTGACACTTTAAGATACCGATATTCGACGTGAAATAGACGAATATCACATGATATCAAGTACCTGTCTTTTTGTAGTTCAGGTATGGTCACAGACTCAGGGCGATAAGTCCAACAGAATAATCGATAACTGAGTATTGACACACATTATGACCGTTTCAGCAAACGAGCAGAAGACACTCACCAAAATCCTGTTCTTGCGCTGATGCGTATACTCACTAATGATTTTTTATGGTTGACTTTCTATGATACAGTTCGTGCATGCATGTAGTGGTAGGGGGATACCCAATAGCCACTACACCTCACTACAGGAGGGAGGGAGAAAGATAACTGTGACCCTGAAACTTGAAATGGCATAGAACCATCTGCCACCTTATCAGGTCAGGTGTGGTAAAGAACCGAGCGACCATGGTTGCGACCTACCACCAAAGTGACCTGGGGCCTGGGATTCGAATCTGACCATTTTGATAAAAGACGCTTAATCCACTTGATCACTGCCGGTCAGAAAGCGTTTCACTACTAACAAGAGTGAATGGCTTAAAAGCAAGTAGGATCTGCACTTGGACTGTGACTCCAATGGAAGTAGAAAATGGATGGCTCGTATTTATGAGAAGCAGCGGAATACCATATGTCTAAGTGACATGGACGCAACCCATAACTTTCTATTTCGTTCTATATGTTTTCGTGAATTTACTAGTGAAAGTGAAACGAAATTAAAATAACGACCATACCAGTTGATGCAAATAAACAGTTTTGCATTGGTTATATGCACAGCTTTTACCCGTTCACACTGCGCTTAGTATCCAAAGTGTAAAATCGTCCATTTCTGAACAATCCAAATAATACAGCTTAGAAGTCAAACCAATGAAGCTAATTGTGTAACGTTGCTGGGACATAATGATTCCCTTACAATATTTCTCAGTCTACCAACAAGTGGAAAAATACAGGTGCCAATGTAGCTCTCTCTCTCTCTCTCCCTCATAATTCTGTTTTTTTACTTTGTGTCGATTTCAGTTCCTTAAAAACCATGCACAAGCCTTGAAGCTCTTAATTCCTGCGTCAGCTGAAGGCACTCCTATCTCCATGGGAGTCATGAGAACTGCCATGAAATATGGCATTTAAGAACCCAAGTAATTAAGCACATTTTACCAGCAGCTTTAAAACATTTCCAATCATCGCGGTATTCTGCTTATCAGTCTGTCGACTCTTATTAGTGTTTGTATCGAAGCCAATTTCAAGCTCCGAGGGATTGATACTTTACCAATTAGGGCCTTTTTTACATTCGAGCAATTTTATGTTACTCTTGCATTCAAATTCAGAGAAGAGGTTAATTATGAAATATATCCCATCCGGGTCTATTTCATTTTTATACAATCGCCTCTCAATGGGTAAATGTATTGTAGTTTTGCTGCCGAAATTTCTTCGTCTGGCTGAAAAGGTATCGACAACTGCGTTTTCCCCTTTTGAACTCGTATTTCTAACTGTTAATCCTTTGAATGAACGTCAACAAACAAGAACACCCACCTCCACTCTTCAAAGTGTTCCTTTCGAACTTCAGAAGTGAATCCGCAAGGACCTCCTAAATAATTGAGATATTTTGAGGAATCTACTCAGTTCAACCTCTAGATATTCGTTTCCTGACCGGAAATTCTTCAACGTAGACTATATGAATTAATTCCATTATACGATTAGTGAAATACAAATGTTGATGTATCTTTCCAGTCTACGGCGAAATATTCCTCGTTATAAGCCTCAATCACTTTCGATTGAACAGAACTCACGAGTGAGTTGATCGGTGAGTTTAGGATCGATAGAAATTTGAATTCTAACAAGGGATGCTTGAATAGAAGTTTAAAAACCCCTATAAGCACGGTCGGTAGACATGAAAAGGTGCATTCGTTGTTAAAGTTTAGTTTCGATACACATCGTACGTTGTCTCTGCTGATATCAGCAAATGAAACAGGGCTTAGGTTGTCTTCAATTTATCGAATGAAATATGAAAACTGTGTGAAAAATTATAAGACAAAATACCGGGACCAATATGTTGCTGACGACATGCGTATAACAAGTGACTGATCAATTCCATGGTGATGGAAGTGGGACTGCGATAAAGTGCACTTTTATTTTTACAGTTTTATTGTAGCTAAGTTTAACCATGAGGTATGGAACTTTTAGAATCGGCCGAGATAATATCGTCAATCACCAATTATTTGAACAACGAAATTGCTGTCATTCAACATACGAAGTTGAATTATAAACTGTGTACTCTGGTTGATCGATTCGAATGTAAACAGAAAACAAAGCAGAAGAAATGGACGTTAGTATTCCCAACTTCACTTAAGTAATAAGCTTATTTGTCAACATGGAACTAAATTTTATCAGAATATCGATGCACTGTTCAAAATTAAAATGAGAAGTAGTTCATTAGCCTCTCCCTTCATGAAATCAGCTTTTGCCATTTGCTGAACAACAAACCGGTTGCATTGTTGTTTCCTCTACCAACTCTTCAGCGAACTGCCTCCAGGTCAATACTTCACCCTCCGAGTGGTACTTCACTGATGCATAAAACTGTGGAATTTACAATCACACTGAAGTAATTCGATTGAAGTGGACTAAGCATGCATAAGTGATAAAGATGGATGACTGAGAATACCGGGCGTGTACTCTCAAAGGATATTTTCGACCCATCATTACATTAGTGCATCACTTCGGCCTTATACTATGCCATATGACAACGGAACAACAACAATAACAAAATCTGTACTGTTTTGCACGTCTCCCTTATCCTTTCACTCATTTTTTGCAATTGAAAAATATTCGTAAACAGTGTGACACTGGTTACCAGATTGTGTTCAGTGCACGCCGTATTTTATTTAATTTAGTTAATTTTCACAATCATCAACATTGCATTAATTTCCATGGTTTTGATTGATCCCTACTTAGGAGTCAGCAATCGAGTCCCATTCTGTCAAGTTTGATTGCTGATGATCAAGAAAGCGTATTCAGGTAATCAAAGCAGCATTGTACAGGTTATCTGCCAAGTTAAATGAACCTACATCCAGTATGTCTTGGTAAGCCTTACCTGGTGATAATCCCGGAATCAGTCAGCACTTCCGATGAACCAATAGCAAAAACTTTTATGCAATATCCGCATGCATTGAAACTCCTTCGTAATTTTCGACTTGAACTGAATTTCCAAATATCTGTTCATCTATCCACATAATGAGTTGAAAACTCAGTCCAGACATACATAGTATGCTTTCAGTTGGCAACACCTTCTTTAATCATGAGGACCCATGCGGCGCCCTACTATGTTCGATGTATCTATTGATTATCATACTGTACTGTACCATGCCGCTAAAACAATGCCACCCAGCGGTCTTATGAAATTTTCGCAGTTAAATCTAACTTGGTGCATTAGCCTTAGCGTTGTCTGCAGATCGTTATTTGATGGAGATTTTCTTGGCGCTTCGTACGTGAGTGGTTTGTTAGTGGAATATTTGGTTGCGCACTGTCTTTAGTCTGACAAAATACACGTTTTTGAATTTATTTTGGCAAATTTACACGCAGAATTCATCATCCCGCAATCCACACGATCTAAATGGTCATCCGCATCCTTTTGGTAAAGAAACATTTCATAAGGACCACTCGTAAAACTTGGTTCATTTGATGACGATGAAACCTTTCTCCTGATTTGGCTAGCTGCATAAAAGTTACCTAGCGCGGGGGTAGACAACATTGTGCAACACTAATCAGTAACCCTATGAATCTAAAGGGGATAAGAGCTGTGTCCAATGTTGGTTTTCACTAAATTGCTGAGATCCTGTGCGGTAGGGTAGTTCCTAAGGCGCCTGAAGCACACCAAGTAGTTCATGGTTTTCATCCTAATTCGGACGCGGTGAATATGCGCTACTGATTATTCTTAACAAGCGACTGCTTTACAATGGTTTCATAGCTTTGATGGTGAAATGAGTGTTAATACCGCATGGGGAATAATTTTGATTTGAGTGACCGCTATTCGGATTCCACTCTCCACGCACAAAACACACGTCTAACGGTCAAACTTGCGCTCCGAAAG
This sequence comes from Fasciolopsis buskii, assembly GCA_008360955.1. Classification (NCBI taxonomy): domain Eukaryota; kingdom Metazoa; phylum Platyhelminthes; class Trematoda; order Plagiorchiida; family Fasciolidae; genus Fasciolopsis; species Fasciolopsis buskii. The sequence goes on from LUCM01009239.1 coordinate 56,180, forward strand.
ACAGTCAACCTAAGGGGAACGTCGTCAGACTCCAACGTCAGGACAGAGTTTCGAACAAGAAGAAGACTGAAGGTTTTGCAGCATACATAAACTCCTTCTGGTCTGGCAAGTCCGAAGTTGTTTATATGTACTCTCTCAATGGAACTGAATGTCTCGTGACACAGTGTCATCCTAGGTTTTCCCATCATAACAGCACTATCATAACTAGTTTATGGACAGACCCCTTTAGCTCGCTAAAAAATCTTTTTTCAACTCTTTCCTAGTGTTTATTGTTCCTCTTCTTGGGGATAATCTGCATATTATTGTAGGTGATTTTAATCATGCATCTACCTTACCACTAGCTCTGTTTTGCTTAACTGATCTCTGCATTTCTCCCAAATGAGGCGGCTCCATTTTAGATAGAGTTATTACCAACCACCCCGATTTATTGTCCCTGAAACTGCGTACTCCAATTTCAAGTAGCGATCATTGTCTGCTTTTGTTAAAGCCCAAGATATACTCTAGGTCAGCATTCGATTCCTTCAGCTGAACAAATCAAATCCGAGTTCGCCTCCGCAACCTTTCACGCAACAACCTTATTCTTCTTCAGAAATTCCTTTCAATCGCATCTACCTGTTTCTCTTTTGAACCTCTGCTCAATGACAATGTCAAACTTTTTACAGAGACGGCCAACGCAATCTTTGATATTTGCTGCCCCTCAGAAATACTATTCGTCTCAAATAGCCGTATCTCCACCCAGAAACTGAAATCTCTAAGACGATGCAAGGAGCACTTCTACAAATCTCGTAATAACTCAAGCATGCGGTACATTTCCAACCTAATAAAAGCGGAGATCCGACGCATCGAAATGACGTTCGCTAGCCAACTGTTGAGTGGTAACAACAATCGATTCCTATGGCAAGGCATTCGACTGTTGTATGGGAAGAAGAAGAAGCATACGAAAACTCCTGCGGATATCGACAACATCAATCGTGCTCTCACCTATCCTTCCAATCATAACCCGGCAATATTTGGTCAAGGTACTGATATGACAGTCACAAGTTCTTCTAGAGACGAGGTGCTCCATCTTCTCCGCACCATTAAAAGTACCACAACGGTTGGTCCTGACAGTCTGTGGCCACAAACCCGATTGTGTGTTGAACGTTTGTCTGATTCGGCTGTTCGCAACAGCTACGAACAGAAACTGTCCGAGGAACTAAGAACTGCGACTAGTGGCAATGTAGACGATCAGTGGGATCAAATTAAGCAGGCGATGCATTTGGCAGCGAATTTCGCCTGTGGTCCCAGACCTAGTATTCATCAAAAACACTGAATCTCTCAAGCGTCGCTAAGTCTAATGGAGCAAAAACGCGAGCTGCCTAACTGCAAGGAAATGAGTAAGATGCGTCGGCAGTTGCAGCGTCAGTTGACCATAAGCCTTAGGAATGACCGCGAAAACTGGTGGGTTAAGGTAGCCGAAGAGATGGAAGTGGCGTCCGCTTCAGGTAACAGTCAAAGACTGTTTAAGCTTATATGGGACAGCGGTGGGCGGCGAACTTCGGTTAGTGAAGTCGTGTGCGATAGGAATGGAGAGCTCATCCGTGGTAGACAGGAAAGACTGGACCGTTGGGCAGAACATTTCAGGGATCGGTTTAACTGGCCATACGCTATCGTATCTAGTCCGACGTCTGGAGCTGTGAATCCTTGGGAGGTGTCACTTGATCCCCCAACGGAAGTGGAAGTGGAGTCGAATATTCGGCTTCTGAAGAGGGGAAAAGCTGCCGGTCCCGACGACCTTCCCCCAGTTCTTTTCAAATTGGGTGGAGAAGTGCTGATGAAATCACTTACCTCCTTGCTTCATGATATTTGGAACGAGGAGCGTATCCCGCTATCGTGGGGTGAGTCACTGATTATACCCATCTTCAAGAAGGGTACACGGAGTGACTGCAGCAATCATCGTGGGATTAGTTTAATTCCGATAGTTACTAAGGTCTCAGCTTCGATAATGCTGCGCCGTTTGACACCGATTCGCGAGAGTAATATCCGCGAACAACAGGCCGGATTTCGTCCATGTCGACGTTGCATGGACCAGATATTCACTCTTTGACAGATACTCGAAACGCGCCACACGCACCGCCGCCCTACGATCGTAGTCTTCCTCGACTTGAAAGGTGCTTTGGACTCCGTGGATCGACCGGCACTACTCAGTACTGTCCACCGGAAGGGTATGCCAACGAGGTTTATGAACCTGTTGCGAGCATTGTACTCGCATACCTACAGTCGCGTTAGGGTATACGGTGAACCGTCACGTTCATTCGAAACGACTAGTGGCGTTCGACAAGGGTGTCCCATCTCCCCATTCTTGTTCAACTTCGTCATGGACGAGATGATGGAAGATGCTTTAGGAGGTCTCCGGGATGTAGAAGTCGAACTGGGAAGTGGAGGGAAGCAATGCGGCCTAGATTACGCAGACGACGTCATGTGCCTGTTCGAGTCTGCGGACCATGGTACAATGGGCACTAGATAGACTGTCGAGATCGGTTGCTCGGTTTGGCATGTGCTTTGCACCTTCAAAGTGCAAAGTGCTGTTGCAGGACTGGACGACAGCAGCGCCGAACTTGGTGCTGAGTGGAGAGCAACTAATGATTGTGGACCGTTTCGTCTACCTTGGTGGCTGCGTGTCGAACGATGTTAGCTCGGGAGTGGAGGTAAATACGTGTATATCAAAAACTCGGGAAGTTTATGATTGGACTGAACCACTTGTGGCGTCAGCCTGATATTTCACTGAAATTGAAAGGTCGTGTGTACTGTGCTGCAGTGTGTTCAGTTCTGTTGTACGGTTGCGAGACGTGGAGTATGCGTTGGGCGATGTTCGTCGCTTGGAGGTTTTCGACAACCGATGTTTACGTAGTATGTCTGGGATTGGATGGAGTGACCGGGTGAGTAATATTTAGGTTAGGAATCTGGTATTGGGTGCCACTTCTGAGAATAGCTTGTTTCAGCGTACGAAACTTAGTAGACTACGTTGGTTGGGTCACGTGTTGAGTCTGACGAACACTCGTCCTACCATATCGCGCCCTATTTTGTGTTCCTCCTAGGAAATGGAAGAAGCCATGTGGAGGCCAACAGATGACGTGGCAACGTGGGATGAGAAAATGTACAGCGAAGTTAGGTAAAGTAGGTGTCTCACGTTTTCGTGGTTGGGGTCCGAAAAACTCTTCGACTTGCTGGCTGGGGACACTGAAGGATATGGCAGTGAACCGTGAATAGTGGCGATCGTGCTGTCATTTTCTATCGAATCAGAATGATTGAGAACACGTGCGTTGGTACAGTTAGGCTGTGTTTCATGTGTTGGCTGCAGCAGTATCTTATCTGTTCCCGCCTGTGTAGGTCCACTCCCTATTCCCATTGGATATTCACTCTTTTTACAGAAACATGTAACTTTGGGGAAAGACAGCGGTCAGTGAGGCTTTCCTTGCTGTTTAACATTGAACGATGATGATGATGATGGCTGTTTTAATTACTTTATTAGCCGAACCCAGTGCCCACGAATGGACGGTAGAGTTTCGAAACCGTTGATCAACAACTCAGTAGTGCTACAGGGTACTGTTCTTCCACCGGTTCTCTCCTCTGCTTACATTAGCGATTTATCAACCAACTCACCCTGTCATCTGTTTAAGTCTGCTGATGATGATGACCTCTATAAAAAGCCGTTTCGAACAACGATGATTTTCAAAGTTTTTCCAGCAACCTATCATCTTGCGATTTCTCTGCACGAGCTGGTTTAAATCTCAACACATCTAAATGTTTCGAGTGTCTGTTCTCTCTCTCTCTCTCGCTGTCTATCCCTCGGTCAGCCTACCCATCCGAAACATCTTCCATCGACTCAAAAACTCTTACCAGGGTTGATTCGGTGAAATATCTGGGAGTTAATATTGATAAAACTCTGAAGTAAATTACTCACATTTCTACCTGTGTAAAAACTCTCCGACGGTTGTCATTTCAAATCAGGAAGCTACGGCCCTACAAGTTGAAACAAAGCACTATCTCCTGATTGGCATACCAATGTGATTTTTCCAATCCTTCTTTACTTTTCTCTAGTTATATATCCAGGTTTACTTAGAAAAGACTTTAAAATTTCTCGCCGGGGCTATCAATTATTAGCCGTGTGTCCTTCGTACCACTAAATGAATTGTCCCTTAATCTATTTGATCAACACTTATCAGCATGTGGGAATTTCGCTCACAAATTTCTTTTTGATACCACGCATCCTCTGAACAACGATCTTTCAAAGTGTCGCTCTCATATTTCTACACGATCCGCTTTTCGTTCCATACCCTCCAGAATCAATATCTATAGGAACTCCACTGTCCCATATTTAGCACCAATTTTGACAAGCCGTGACCTGGTTTCAGCCGAATTCCTAAGCAGCCTGTTCTAATGCGTTATGATTATTCCTAGATGAGTGTTTTTATATTCTTTACGAGGCGGTGAGTGTATTTTCATTCTATTTATTAATTCAGTTCCCCCTAATTTATCTTTTTGCCCTCACATTTTTTGACTGAAATGCGCTATTATTTAGTGTGCACAAAAGTCTATACAATGCAATACAATACAATCAATCCCACGTACTACTCCCGAATCAGTTGTGAGATATACATGCGAACACTTTCATATTGTTTTCGTCGACCAAGTGATAGTCTGCAAATCGTTTGAGCATAACTTCTTTCGTCGAACAATAGTTACGCTAGAACATCTAACAACTAACATCAAGTGGCCTATAACTCATGTTAGAATAATGTTCGCAACATATTCCGAGATCACTACACAACTGTGGTTATTAAAGATTACATGAATTTCTTTACCCTGTTTTATACTTTCTCAAAATGTGAATGATCTGAAACTGGTAACAGAATTTGTATTTCTTATTATCACTTCAACAAACAACGCTTCAGTGAAAAAACGGTAGTTTTGAAATAAGTGAGAAAAATTCAGTCTTTACTAATTTTTTGCGGTTTAGCTACTTCGAAATTCTTTAAAAATTGTATATCCATGTGGGTGATTGGTTTTGTGGGATGAGAATGTATCAAATCGGCTATACTACGATGACTCGGAAGATGGACGTACTCTGCGGCCGCCGGACTGTCCGGAACCACGTGTTGAATAGGACAGTTGCCTCAAGCTGGATTTCGACCGGTATCCGGCTTCCACATTCTTCGCCTTGTATCTCCTACAGAGACCGAAGATACTTAAAAATATAGCCAATGCACCGATATATCCAAGAGTAATTATCATGACATAATTGGTCCAGTCCATGAATTCGAACCACGTTTCTTCTTCGACGGGGACATCTTGAATACAGCCCAATCCACTTTCACAACGAGATATCTAAGGAAAGAGATAAAAATTCAGTTATGCTGTGATTTTAAAGGAGCAGAATTCTTCATGACAGTCAAAACCGAGGCTTGTTTTCATTTTTATACAAAAAGTTCCATTCTTAGCACCTTTTGCATTCTACAGCGCTCGAAATGAATGTGTATTGGCCTGGCTTTGGATGCGTTAATTTTTACTCAGAGCTCAATACAGGTCAACAATTTTATTCTCGTACGGAGGACGGGAAACAACTCTAGAACGGGCAGGCTCTCTTTATTCATGGTGATAATTCATTTTTGAAATCGTTTCATCGGTTTATAATTAGTTTCGATGTTTCTCTAGCCCGGTCAAATCAACCAAGATTTGGTTGTCCGTTTGACAACAGGCGACCAATGAACAGTGATTTTTCTCTTACCGGCTGATAATTGTATGTATATACATGCGTCTCTCTTGGTCTGATTACACATATTTTGACGCATGCTCTATAAAAGGTGTAGAGAAATAAGAGACTTTTTCTTCCATTTGAGCCATACACCGCTCTGAAATACTCATACACTTGTTAATAGACAAATAAATGAAAATTCTCCCGGCCAACGGGCTTTTAACTCAGTAGAATAGACGACGCAAAAATATTACTGAATATGTTATATACCGATTTAGTGCCACCAAGATTTATCAATCCTTCTCGAGTTCTGCAGTCTACGACCTAAAAGGCCACCCAATTTTTATCTTCACCGTGGCCCTCGGAGCCAAAGAACCCAGAATTCCATCAATAATTTACACTTCAGAACCTATGTTGACTGGTTATTATTGAAATTTGTGCCTCATTCAAACTCTCAAATGGTGTATTTTGAGGAACAAGCAGTGAAAGCAACTTAATGAATATAATTTTAAATGAATGTGAAAAGGGCTTTTTAGGGACAAATCTGCCTGTTCATTTTTTTTCTGTCGATAATTCTCAATGTGTCGTGGGCCATTTTCCATGGTTCTCGGATGCAGAGTGCTCTTTTAAATGTTTTCCTCTTTTTGATTTTTCGATACGAAGCAGTTTTCCAGATAAAACACGTCAAAACTAAACCGAAGAAGATAAGGGAGAACAAATAAAATCGGTTGTTCTCATTTACACACTCACTTCCTCCATCGGTCCCATGCAATCTCCTTCGCGCTCTGACAGACATAATCTTTGTCGTCGTTTATGTCTGGCCGGTCCACAGGACGGTTCGCATGCACCCCAGTGAGACCATTGCGACCAGGATCCAGTGGGTAGATCACATTTGCTTCCCGTGTAGCCGTCGTCACAGTCACAAACACTTTTAAGCAGATCCTAACCGTTTACAATAAAAACAAAATTGCTGAAATTCTGTTTCGGTTCTACTCTGTTTAAATCATTGAAATCTCATCCCATACTAATTCATTGCTGACATAAAACTGAAAACAAACCAGAGACAGAAAACCTAACAACGAAAGAGATGAATATTTAACCGACAGACAAACAACTGATTGATCGGTCTACTTCTTTTTATTTAATTATTTATAGCTCTCGAGTTTATGTATTCGGTGCTTTGCTCAATATTTCATGAGGTAAACATTATTCGACTTACCGGTGCAGTAACGCATTGACCGTGGACACAAATACGCTTTTCACAGCTATCCAAAGGCTTGAGACAGTTATCATATGGGACTGTTACATCACGCACGTAAGCCGGACTGCAAACACACACGTAAGTATTGGCCTTGGGCACACACAAGTTTGACGCATCTAAAGTTGTCCCACAAGCATCGTAACCAGATGGGATAATTGGTCCAACATTCAATCCGCGGGCATCTGGTGCGCTTCCAAGTACACATGCGTCATAAGGCTGGCTGCAGTCAAAGCCCATAAAGCCATCCATACACTGACAAATGGCGGTTGCTGTCATTAAGGGATGGACGGAATGATTCATAAATGTTACAAAAAGTCATTTCCCCCTAGCCTATTTAGTCATCCTTTTCCAATGACGACAGAGTGCAGGCAATAATCATATACATGCGAAACAACTTACCTATGGAGTAAAAAACTATAAATACATCAAGGATTTTCCTTGCAGCTGACGCCATTCGTATCAGGACAGTGAGCTGAAATCGCCCCGAAAACATTAACGGCAAAGTGGCGGTCTTTGTTATTCCAACCTACGGATAAATGCATCATTTACATAAACAAGTGCAGACCTGCATGTTATACACTACAGCAATCTTGGTGCCTGCATATGTTTCGTCCCATTTTTTTGCTTGCCGTTAATACCACCTCAACAAGCAGCCACATACTGAAATTTGTGCGTTGAGCTAGGCAGTCAACAGATACACGGAACTTTGTTCATATTCTCTTTCATAGGTTATTGAAAATATCCTACCTATGATTTAAATTTAATAAAATTTCGCGATTGTCCGTGATTTTTCTCACTTGAAAGTTAACGGTTGAAAAACCATTGAAATGGAATAAACCAAAGATTGGGATACTAGCACAACAGACAAGGAAACGACAGAATTACGGTGCACATAGCATATCTGAATAGAATTGAGAGCATTCTACTCGAGGTTTGTCAGAAAATCCGTATCTCAGGAGAGATCACCTGAGCTCTTTTTCTTTATGTATCGTAAGGCACGGAGCCGATAAATTCAAATATTCAGATTTTACCTTCTCCAGTACTATGATTATCTTTAGGAAACGACAGGTTATTTTATGGCCGGTTTCCTACATTTTAGAAGCTGAAAATGACTGACGGTGGACTGGTTTTTCCTCACATCTTATCCGCAGTATCCGTTACAGCAGTGGAATAGGGCCATTTACCTCAAAATTTCGAATATCATCGTCAAAAGGTGAATGATAAGGAATAAGCCGAAGTCTTATCAGACTTAGTGATGGACAGACTAACTTCAAGATATGTCAGGTTCAGTCGAGATGGTCAGTGGTTTCCAGTTAGTAGTGGTTGAAAAGACTGTCAGTAAGGTAAAGTAATACGACAAAGTCGTTGTTTTCATAATATGCAGAGTACGTATTAATCGAATATCGTGCAATGGTTCACATCACACTAACCAATACAGTGTGACTATCTGTTTTGAAAAGCAACTGGAAGTTGCTAAAAGTGTTGCGAGTCATAAAAGGCTATCATGCATTCATGCATTATCGACGGCTGGAGAAATAGCCTTGCGCCAAAGTAACAACATGAAAATGGAATAGCTCAAAAAATAAACAAATCAACAAGCAATAACAAACTGCGAAAAACAATTGTTATTTGTGATATCACTAAAAATATTTCGAGATTCTGTTCAGATTTTCAGCGCGCTATGAGGGGACAGAGTTCTATGGACAGACCGAGGAGCATTTGCATCACGAATTTCAGTTCTGAGGCAAATCTCTCACCGCTTTCAACCAACAACAATCCTCATCCCTTCGGTCCCAACTATGAAGGTGGGAAGCACCAACCGAAACCAAAGCCAAGGATCACTTCTTCATACCTCCATGCAAAGTCATAGCCTGACCGCCACGTCACTTCTTGTAGCCTTGCCCAGCATGTGCAAACTGGACACGAAAAGGTAAATGATAGGCAAGTATACGCAATGTGTGTCCAAACCACCGAATGCCCCGTACAGTGTTTATTTCAGTCAGAGGACGACTGTCTGCA